>VZTV01062154.1:0-22692 GCA_013400875.1 Anhinga rufa
TGAATGATGATCTTTCAGAGGTTTGCAGCTCACCCAGACTGGAGCAGACTTTCAGAGGAGCAAGGAAATGTACATCCCTGGCTATAGGACCAGGTGGTTGCTGTATGCCACCTCCCTGTTCTCTGGAGTACAGGCAGCAGGAAGTGTTTAAAATATGCTTTTTAACAGATATATCCTCTGCTTCATCCTCTCCTCCATTCAGCTAAGCTTTCTAAATAGCGAGTTGGTGAGTCTGCCTTTCCATGCTACCCAGAATTATGTGGTGCAAGTCCTTCCCTGCGAGAGCGAATTGCAGATCCTACAGAATCCCATTTGCTAGCCCACGTACACCATGAAACCTCTTGTTTCTCCTGCCTTTTAGAAACATAACACGTACAACTAGTTTCAAGCCTTCTGCTTTCCTTTCAGCCTCAACCTTTTCATTATTTTGCCACTCTGATGACCTTTCCACACTTCTTCAATGCCAAAGCAGTTTGGCTTATTAGAGAAGTGAAAGAGCTACACATCTGTGGTCTCTGATGGCTTTACTATTCCTACCAGTCTTTTCTGACGACTAGGCAACTTACTCAACATTTATGTTTTGAGGGAAGGAAGGAGGATTGTAATAACTTTCTGGGGGGAAAAATATTTTCATTTCTATTAGAGACCGATTCCCAGGTTTGAGCACTGTGTCAGTAGCGGGTTATAAACCTCTCAGACAGGCTGTCCCATAGCTATCCACTGAGCCGTTTGTCAGGGCAGAAAAATGTGCATGGTGAAATTGGTCACTGACAGCCTGCAGCTAGACTGAACCAGGCTTTTAAAAAGGCTGCCAGACATTTCTACACATTTAATAGGCAAAATTCTACATTAGCATTTATGAGAACATTTATAGAGAGTTTGAGCAATTGCATGTTTTTTCTCCTAGATGTAATATTAAATCTCTGAAATATAAAAACTGTTTGAAATGATCAAGGGTCTGCATAGAAAGACAGAAGCAGGGACGTGCTTCCCTCACCATCAGACCAGGCCCACTGCTCCTTTCAAGGCAAGCATAACCATATAATCTTGTTTATAAACTTACCAAAATCCATCTTGAAACTGCTCTTATTTCCAGCCACATCGAACTACTCTCACACGAAGGCTCTTTCAGGTCCTTATTCCTTTGATGGTTGGATACTTTATTCTACTTTCCATCGTACGTATCTTCAATTTTCCCATTGCTGAGTTGAACAAGCCCCATTATTTTCAGATAAAAATGGTTTCCTATATCTGTAGTCGTGCTCACAGATCTTGTTTAAGCCTGTTCCAGTTCGGATTCAAGTATTTCAAGCACCAGTGACCAAAATTCTTTTTGTTGCAGTTTTACCATTTTTAGGATGGAACTAGCATGTCTGTATCTACAGGGAGTATCTTATCTGTTGAGTTTTGCATGCCTCATGCTGGTAGCCCAGGGTCATGCCCAGATCAACTAATACCACCCAGATTCTTCTCTTCCTGTTGTTTTCCATCACAGAGTCCCAGATGATGGAGAGATTTCTTATCTCTCTACTTATCCCACTAAATTGATGACCTTGGTGAGGTTTATCGCATTTTGTATTGCTTTACTGATCTGCTTTGTCTTATTTCTGGTACTTCAGAACTTCAATCTTGTATAATATTTGAGGCTCCTTCCACCTTTGACAATACCTCATAATTTTGTCGTCAGCACTCCTACTTTTTGTGCAAAAGTCATCAATAAAAATAATAAGACGAGTCCTCAAGGAATGTCACTAAGACCCTCTGTCTAGCCCAGGCCCTTCTTGTCTCTCCTTCGGCCCATTCCTTACAACCCTTTTATTAAGTCCCATCTCTTCACTCCAAACTAATTTCTCAGGTGGCATTGTATCAAATGTTTTACTGAAATCTGAATAGGCTTCATCTACCAGACTCCTGTCAGCTGAACAGTCAGTTATCTCACCCAGAAAGACATATGATGAGCCTGGTTATCACCTGCATTTGTCAGCTTTTGTCTGCCTTCCTCATTCATTTTTAACACTTGGTTTTTCTTTTCAAAATCTGCTTGAACTTTATGCCTGTTTGAAAGGCAAGTGACTAGACCGTGGTTGCCTGTGTCAGTTTTCCTCTTCTCTTACAATTATATACTGCATTTGGCATTCTGCAGTTACTCAGTTATTCAGTCTTCAATTGAACGCAAGTGGGAATATGCAAACAACTTGCAAACAACTCTGTGGGGGTTGCATGTTTACAGCCACTGTGACTCATATCAGATTTGCTCAACCTACAACTGCAGATATGCTTTTATAGCTGCTAGCTCTGCAAAAACACTCTCAGATTTGAAAACCAACCTGTGCCCATTTTGGCTCACACACTGGAGCTTTGGATTCTGCTGCTTTTCTGCTAAGTCAGGATTTTGCTGAGAGATGGCTTCATTCTGCTTTCATTTGGCTCCCTTTGTCTACAAGAGTTGGTCAATCTTTGTGAAAGCAAAACTCTGAATTTTTTCTTTGGTGCAGCACTCTGGAGAAGCTATGAAAAAGACTATGTAATAAAACCCAAATAAATAAAGCAAGTATATATTTTAAAGACTCCTCACAAATGGATCGCATTCCATTTATCATTCCCAGCATAAGGTATAATCTAGCTGATATCTCTGTACTTTTCCCTGCTGTAGTGTTGTCATAAGCAGAAAGTAGGACAGTTTATTTATATCTGCAGAGTAAGCGTTTCTGACTTTGAATGTGCTGGGGGCTGACGGTAGCATCTATTCATAGTTGGTTTAGAAGAACAACACATGCCTTATTATGCTTGTCATAGTTCTTCTGGTCTACAGGTTAATCCTTTTTCTTATCTCAGATTTATGTTACTTTAGCTTATTCCATGTTAATGACTTGGGCCTTTAGTTGGGAGTGGGAATTATTTCACAGAGTTTGACGTTAGCAGGTAAAGCTTTCTAGAGTCTACCTATAGTTAGTGCAGACAGATTGGCCTTTCCAGGAGATTCCCTGGGATGAGATGATGAGAGTGGACTAGATTTCTGGTTTTCAGATGGCTAACACTATTAGAGATTAATCCCACTTCAGAATATTTTTTAAATGGCCAATAATCAACATAAAACAAGTGCAATTCTGCAAGAGCAACAAAAGGTCTAATTAAACTTCTGGAAGTGCAGAGTTATAAAAAGCTGTGACAGGATGATTCAAGATGGAGGGATCACAGTAAAAGCTTAAATATTATATTCCACCTAGTGCAGGGGGATGGTTGCTTGCGGTGCGCTCTGCTCAGGGACAGCTGGACGTGTCCCATCAGATCTGGAACCAGATGTAGAACAGCTGTGCCCAGAAAAGGCAGCACTCCAGCCTTGCCGTGGGCAGACCTGGTTAGTATGGATGAAGCATCATCCTTGTGAGACGGTGCTTCTCCTGGGAACTGAATGGCATGGCACTGCATTGCAGCACAGTCTGAGCTCGGTCTGGGAGCTTGAGCATGGTGCTGCCTTCTGCCATCTTCCTATAGCATAAAGATTGCCATTAACTAATTTCCAGGCTCTACCCTCAGGTTTTGTTCACTTATTGGGTCTGTTCCACCCCAGCAAAGAGAGGAAATACCTGTGCAAGAAAACAGTATATTTTCCAGATGCCATATAGAATAACTTAACATAATATTTCTAATTCTTCGGTGTAAAATGAAAATACTTTTTTAAAAAAAAAAGAAAGGTCTCATATATGAGGAAGAGAAGACATTATTACATTTGATAATGGAGGCAGACATAATTTTACATCTGAGGATGGTAAAAACTTCTTGAATAAAATGGCGGAGAAAGTCACCATGACAGTGACCAAGACTGTAATGGTGATGTTGCACAGAATCTACAGTAAACACCATTCTACTTGTCTGAGAAAAAGTAGTAGTATGGGGAAGCTTTGCCCTTTAATATTTTTCATTGCTTGGAAATGTAAACATTTTCTTGCTCCCTGATGATTCACTTCCGAGGTGACGTTTTCCACTGCCGAGCCCCATGGCTCACTAGTACTGCCACACATTGCTGTCGGGAGGGTGGAAGTGATGCACGTTGAGGCTGCTCTGGTGGGAACGCTGAGTAGGACCGAGCCACCCTAGTGTGCACATCCTCTGCAGCCCCCTCCATGTGTGGTGTGTCTTCTCATGGCAGGAGGAAGAAGGAATGAGTGAAGGGTGTCCACCAAGCAGCAATGGCACAGGGAAAGGTTTTGAGAGCGGTCTTCTGTTATTCAGTAGCATGCTTCCGTGGAAACTCTATGGGAAAGCAAGGCTTAGAAGTCTACCCAGTCATCAATCATCTCATTCACATTATGACTAACAATGCTTGGAATTCAGGGAGGGAGATAGGTATCAACCACCACGCTTCTGAAGAAACAGTCCTTGGCCTATTAATTATCTCTAATTATATGTGTTGTTATGCATTTTGTTCCTCAGCCTGAAAGTGCTGAGATTCATGATTTTAGAAGAATTGCTTAGAGTTGCTTAGAGTTTAGAAGAGTTGCTTAGAGACACGTGTTTTGGCAATGAAGCACCCAGCGTGTCCAACACAGAGGTGCCACCATACTCACCAAGGAGCCAGCAGAGAGTGCAGGCAGTACATGGGGATATTTCCAAGCAGCTATGGGATAACAAAAGCTTTATAAAAAATGGCAGATTATGTTACCACTGAAGAACAGAAAGACCAGATCTGGACACCAATGTGTGGGGTTTTTTCTTGTACAGGCTGCATCTCAATAGAGAAATGTTTCACTGCTGTTTTCCACCAAAGCAGATGGGGACACTGAATAATTAGGGCTCCTTCCATGATCCAACTCAGGTAAGGAAAAATGAACAAGCAGAATTCTGCTCATAAATAAATTTAATAAAGTGAGACCCGGTGCTCAGGAGGTGACAAGAGGGCTAGTTGTTTGTTTCAGTATCTCCTCTGCCATTCCCTGGTTTGTCTTCCTCCAGGTTCCTGCAGTTTGTTGACTGACCTGGTTGGGAGCAGGGGAGGTAGCTGTGGGCTGAGGCTAAGATGTTAGCTACTTCTACGGCCAGTCTCCTCTCAGGAGCCCTGCACCTGCACTCTAGGTGGTTGTTAGTGTCACGTCTATACCTTGGCACATGACTATATTCAGCATTTTGAATTTGGTGTTGCCTAACTGTGGGAGCTGATGTTAAAAGTTAGGCCAGCTGTGGTAACTCACCACACCAACCATCCGTCTGCAGTTAAAGAGGAAACTTGTTGACATTCAGCATGTCAGACACTAAACGGTGTGATCATGCAACAGAAACACATGAGCAACTAGTGCCAGGAGGCCCTTGCTGATGCTTCTGCTGAGCTGTTCCAGTGCCCCAGGTACCCCTCTCAGAGACCAGCATAAAACACAGCATGTACCTGAAGTTGTCGCAAATGTGCAGAGCTGCTTTTTGTCAGTGTACCATGTCAAGTAACATTTTCAGCTGAAACAACAGTATAAAATAATGTAAAGCAAGATGTTTGCCTTATTTCCATTTCTCTTGTGAAAATATGGTACAGTTTTTCAGTGACAGCCACCAGAAGATAACTGATGACAAAGTCCTTTGTGCCCAAAGCTGCCAGAGGTTAGCAAAGAGAAGACAGGTGAGCTGGCAGCAGTTGGTTTTAACACATCTTTGTTGCACAGAGACAAAACTTTGAAGAAAATAGATATACATTCAGTGGGGGAGGAGGAGTGTGACTGGGAGTGCTGCTGGTGGTGCTGGTTTGTTTTCAAAATTCTCCATTTCTGCAGCTTAAAAACTAGGTGAAGCAAAAGGGAGGTGAAGTAGCAATCAGAAATGAGCTACAGAGGGCAGCATTTATGTCTCCAAATGTGTCACAAGCTTATCAGGGAAAGGCGAGGACCAAGTTGGTCAGTAGCAAATGAACCAAGGAAGCAGATAACTCACGCTTCCTCTGACGTGGTTTTTTTTACAGTTTCTTGGCTTATTCCTAAACTTTTCTTTCACCATTTTCACCAGTTCCTTGGCTAAAAGATTAAAAGTGAGGAAAGTGAGGCCATTCTTCTGGTTTCAAGATCTGCATGGAAGTGTGAGGTGTCTTTCCTTCTCTGAGTGGCTTTGTACAAGAAAGAATCATACAGAGAAAACTAACAAACCATTATGGATGCAGTCCCAATTAATTATAAATAGCAGTGAATGAGGGAACATAACACTGTGAAAGGTTCAGTCAGGTTCGATGTTAAATTTGAACACAGGAGAAAAAGCTGTAGATGTGATTTCTCACAGTGTTTACATTCACAACTACATCCTCGTATAATTCTTCCCTGTGCAGGAATTATTCATTGAGATTAGCGGTCACAAGCTGGTATAAGGACTTCAGGACCAAAATTAGTCGATGTTTTCCCCTTCTGAAATGAATTGTTGTTACGGTAGAAGTCTTGGGAGTCTCCTCCTTTGCTCCACAGGCTTCATTACATGTAGTACATATCCTTGGAAGTGCATCTATCTCTACTGATCATTTGAGAACCTATTAGCTTAGATATATTATTATAAATATTTCTATTGCAGTTAGAAGATTGCCATTGTATGAGCACCCTGCAAATGACAGTCTTTGGTAGTCTGGAGCCACAGTGCCTCTGAGCTGCACTTGCCCAGTCCCCTGGTAGCGAACAGCATTGGGCTGCCTCAGGTCAGCCTCATGGCAGAATTGCTGCTGTCAGTCCTTCAGACTTGACTGGTGGTTGCATTGCTAATATCTTCATTTCCTAAACAAAAACCAAAAAAAGTCCAGTTAATTTTGAAATTACATGTCCTCTTTCATTCTTAGGCAGGTACAATTTAATGAAAAAAATCCCTGTGCTTCTGCCATATGCTTGAAGCATAAATCATGTTATCCTTATTCTTTTGGCCACAATAAGTAAGCAAGTGTTGAAACGTGACTACAAGATTATGAGTGGGTTTGATTTTTTTTCCCCCGGAAACATTAACAATTTATACTAAATAGAAATTACTATAGATCCCAGCCATCTTCTATCAGTTGTTGTTTCTTCAAGCTTGTGTTAAAAGCTGTGTTTTCATCAATGCATAGGAAGTTTATTTGTTTTAAAGACAAAAAATGTTAATTCTTAAGTGCTTAAGAAACATTCTAAACCAACTCCACAGCCATTCAATTGTTTGTTAATTAAAATAGCACAATTATGTCTGATTTTAAACTGGAGAGTTTAACCCTAATTCAACAAGGTGCTTAAGTACTGGCCTAACTTCATCCCATCACACCTTTTAAATTGAATGTGTGTTTGCATTTTCTGCTAAACTGAGACCTCTGCCAGCATCTTTTTTTATCTATTGCACATATTATGAGTTATTATCTGTTTTATGAATACAAGTTTATTCTGCTTAATACTCTAGGGTATTTCCTCCCTCTATACATGCACTTGTGGCTTGTACTGCTGATCATTTTCTTCATTGACTGATAATTGCCATCTGCACTACAGGATACTTTCTAGTTAATAGACAAAAAAAAAAGAATTAAAAGAGCATTACTTGTATAACTTTATGTTATTTGTAGTAATGGATCTGCTGTGTCTTGGTAGCAGCCAGCTGCAACACCCATGTACTCAGAGGAAGGAGCAGCTTTGGCACATGGTGTCATTGTTCATCCTTTGGAAACACACAGTGCCACCTTGGTCCATCTTCCCTTAGCAGGGCTCCTTCTCTCCTCTTTCAGATCCTTCCTGCAGCCTCACTTCTTTTATTTTGCTTTTCAACCGAAGTATGCTTTATGCAGTCTGTGTCTTGTCTCTTGTATAACAGTAATTTTAATTTAAAAATTAACATGAAGTGGGATAATTCATGCAGTGCTTTCTTTCTAACTTGCATTTTTTATTGCTTTATTATTGTTCTTTCTGCCCATACTTTTTACTTGGTTGCCTTTTCTTGTTTATCTGCAGATTGTTAGATGTTTGGACTGAGCTGTATTCTTATGATCTCTGCAAAGTGCAGTGCTCAGTTTCAATGGATTATAAGAGTAGATGAACATAGGAAGACTCTTAAATCATTTAGATGAGTCAGTGTTACCTGCTTTTGTAAAGAAAACAGTCTTCTGTGAAGGCACTTTTTATAGGATGTTATTCTCACTGAGATGTGAAATATTCCCAAAACAAGAAGTTACCTTTTGAGACAGTACTCCAGTGATGATTTCAAATTAAATAGTTTTACAGCAGGTGATGAAAAATATAAACAACCACTTAAACCAAAGCTGAAGAGATAAATTTGCCAAGACCTCTCCTGTTTTATTTCTGACTCCAAATGTAATAATACTGGTTTTGCATAGATATTTCCATGAGATTCATGAAGAGCAAATGCCTCTGCAAAATATAGTTTTCCTAATCTTATCAGAGACACAATGCTTATTCCAAATAACATCATCACCCATGCTGTAGGCTAAACCATCATCTACCTTTTTATCTGGAAGCTAAGCATTCTAATATCAAACTCTGGTAAGGTGACAGACAATACAGCTTGCTTTTATACTAGAATTAAATTGTTCATGATTCATAGCTTCAAAAATTGACTCAGGCATCCCAAGCCCACATGTACAACGTTGTGCTTTACAGATAGACATTTGTACAAACAGTGGCAGTTTTTCTCTGTCTCTTGCAGAGGAAGATCTGAAACACAGTAACATCACATCAGGTCATTTGTTCAGTAGATCAATACAGTGACTCACCAGAGACAGGGTTTGTCTCCAGAGGGTCTGTTGTATGCACAACATGCAATACAATTGAGCTGTAACACAAAGTGGATGCTGTGATTAAACCACACATGCTCCTTGCCGTGATCACCATTGGTTGTGATAGAAGGGCTCAAGAGGGCTGTGCTTCGGTGTAACTTCTCATTTGCCTGCAGAATATGGACATCTGTACCCTATATACACCCCTTGCCTAGGTAGCACACATGTGACCAGCTGAGGGATGCACACACAGCTTCTTTACTGCCTCTTCACTGCCTGCTACTCATTTCCCTCCCTGATGTGCAACGGGATGCTAAGCCTCTTAGACTGAGAGAGCGCAAGTCTGCAGCAGCTTTCCTGTAGCCCTAGCTAGACCCTTGACAGAGGTGTCCCCTGGTGAGGCCAGGACAGCATGGAGATGTAACCCTTCATTTATGTGCATGGTACCACTGGCGGTAGCAGGGCAAAACAGCCCAAGTGAGGTCCAAGAGTTGCCATGGTGTTAATGCAGAAATTTTCAGCATTCTGGTTTCTAGTCCTTTTGCCCTTGGTCATGTACGACTTGCAATGTGGTAGGTTGCCATTAAAGCAGAATTCCCAATTTTGGTGTGGAGAATTGTGGCTGTTGCTTTCAACACTATGTGTTAAAAAGTTTATGTTATGCAGTGAAGTCCTTTACCATAAATATTTATGTTCTTTCTCTCTGGAAATTGTTATACTTTACTTATCCTCACTTCCAGGATAGAACAGCTGTTCCGCCCTTACTCTGTTTTATCCCCATATTCCACCTCAGTGTCCAGTGTCAATGTCCATTTTCAGGAGAAGAAGCATCAGGAACAAAAAAAAAGTATAATAAGGTCCTTGCCCAGTAAAACCCCTGGTCTCCAGCAGAGCATCACAAGCCACATTTCTCTGGTTTTCAGCATCATTATCATTTTCACACACTGTAGGCAGCTTTGTGCTACATTTGGGGAGGCAGAGCATGTTGCAGTTCTTGCACTACTGATGGAAAGGAGAGAGAAAGTCTTGTGAGATCTTCCAGGTAGGAAGTTATTCTCTAATGTGCTGGCAGGTGCTTGATAGTCCTTCCCCCTCCTAACGTGTGTAGCCCCTGGGAGACATGCTGCTTGACTTTTTCTTCTGATAAGCTTGTGCCCAGCAGGCCAGAGTAAGCCATCCTTGTCATTCCCTTAGCAAACCTGCTCTGAACTGAGACTGGAATTAGGTTTTTATTTAGGCAATAGCAGCATCTGATGTAGCTGGCTAAGTCAGAGGTCCTGTGGGCATGCGGTACCAGGCAGCTCCTGTCCAGAGGGACTGAGACTTGGAAGAGATGACCAAGTAGGTGAAAACAAGTATTACTATTTCCAGTGTAAACACAGGCATGTGTTACAGCTGGTCAGCAATTAGGTGCGTGCAGGTGAGTACCATCGCTCAGAGGCTGCACTGAGCTGAGTGGGACCCCACGCAAAGGTGGTGTCATCCCCCCAAACGCTTGGTGCCAGTGTGAAGGACCCAGCTTCCTAAATTCAGGGCTGAGCTTGTGCCTGAGCTGCTGGGTGGTGATTTAGAAGGTCATCCATCTACCAGTTAATGGCCACAAACTTTCCAAATCTTGTTTGAAACTCAGCCACAAAATAAGAATATTCACCTTTGGTGTCATTAACATATACTGTGAATATACGAATCATTGACAGTGTCAGCAAAATCTGTTTTGAAAAAGGCATCCCTGTAAGATAGTAAATTGAAATTTGAATGAAAAATCACCAGAGGAATTACCATGAACTGTCCACTTATTCTGGACATTACTTTTGGTTACAATCACTTTGCATATTTTATTTTAAAATTAATTATATTCCTGTAGTAACAGTAGAATAGTAGGATTTCTCTTCCTTGGGGAGTTAGGATGCTAAAATAAGGTTGAGGTTATTCTGGCTGGATTTCAGTGGGACTTTACACCTGAATGCTTTCTGTAATCAGAATTTCACAAGTGAGCATGGTGCCACTCGAACAATATATTCTTCTTCTAAAATTGCAGTTAAGCTATAAACTCTAATGTCACAGATTAACTTCAGTTTATTGTTATACATTTTGTGTTCTATCATTATTTCACTGAGCATGGCGTTTAGTCTTCCTTTAATTTCTCTTCCAGTTGGGTATTGTGGCACTAGCCAAATAGTACATAAAGTATGTCAAGATTGGTGTGTCGTTTCTCAGATTTTCATGCTGGAATTTCAAATATTGCAACTGGAAGTCTGTGATATTTGTGTTTATCTGACAGCTCCATTTCTTACTACCATGAATTTTGTAAACTTGTTACAGTGTATTTCTACCTACTGTTAGTATCAAAACTGTCATAACAGTGTAGATTAATATAGGATTGGCGTTTAGCTTTTAGCTTTTTCATCCAATCTCTCCTGGAAAACAACCTTCTAGTGTTTTGGCCAACACTTAATCCTTTTACAGTTTAATTTTAATTTTAGAAGGTAAGCTATGTCATTTTTTTAAGGGAAACTATTCTGAGCCTAGTTGTGAATTTAAAGCAAAACATACTTAAGGGATGTGCTGTAATTCTGTTAATTTGAATAAGGGGGGGGGAATTAAAATTGCAATTATTATAATTTACCATTGCTATTATCTATCATTAAATAGAGCCCATTGAATGCAGCCTAAGTGCCTATTATCCTTGTCAGTTTTCAGATGGCTTTTCACCTGCATACTGGGTGAAGGGGCCTTTTTGAACAGATACATAGCATTAAAATGTCATTATTTTTGCCTTCCTGTTAAAAATATCATTTTCCTTTAGTAGCTTATAAATAGATTACAACTATTAGCTTTAATTGTGATCTTATGTTTCTATGCATTATTCACGTTATTGTATATGTCTTTAAGTTATTCTATAAAGCTGCCTTCACTAGTTCAAGGATACCTTGAGTTCTGGTTTGGCTCAGAACTTAAATTGGGAAAGAAAATGTCTCATGGACATTTCTCCATTACCATCATTCTTAGATCCATGAGTTGAAACAATTTCATGCATTTTTAAAAATTCTAGGTAGGACAGTTGTTTTCAGAAGGAAGCATTTTCCAATCGTGTTTGCAAGCCTGACTTGGCAGTATGAGGAACATACAATCCAGTTGGACTGTGAATGCAAAAAAAACATTGATTGTATTCATTTCCATTGTCCAAGCTAAAAAAAAAAGATGGAAAAATCAAACAAAAATACTGAAATACTTCTTTCACTTAGTTGTTGTTGTAAAAGTACGATTCCTTGTAACCAACATTAAGAAAAGTTTTATAAAAATAAGGACGTTTGCAGATTTTGCATGTTTTCCTGAGGTTCCCCTCTGAGGCCAAGTGGGTAAAGAATCTAGACTCCCATGGGTAGAGCATCTAGACTCCTGTGGACTTCTACATGAGCTTCCTTGCTGCTCTGCTGCTTCACAGTGCAGAGATAAAACAGGCCTTCAGGGTGTTTCTTTAGGAAGGGCTTTAAACACAGTTGCCTAGGACCACTTTTCTTTGCATACGATTTTCCTCAGCCCAGGTAGTGTGAAGTGCCACATTAACAGTGCCCTCTGAAAGGCCATAGCCATAACCTAAAAGAAGGCTCGTCTGCCTCCAGGTGGTCTGTCATACAAGGGCAGCTTGCAGGTGCTTGGAGACAGACAGGAGTAAACTGGGCTATTAGGTCCTCAGTGGGTATGTTAGAAAAGGCAGTGGCAGGGTCCCATCCATGTCCCACGGTGCTGACTGTTCTGAAGGAGAGCAGCCATACCATTTCACACATGCAATGTGTCCTCTGTTCTGGTGGACGCTGGCCAAGGAATCATTGCCATACTGGTAGTACTTGCTCTCTCATCTCCTGCTACCTGGACACAAACTCGTCCCTCTTCGCGATGCATTGCTTGTCCTTCACGTATGTAGTACCTCTTGGAGTTCCTTGCAGTGTAGGTGAGAGGCAGCAGATCGAGGGTGAAACTTCATAGCATCACTGAAAGGTGTTGGCTGATGAGTGAATAGCAAGAAAGTCCTTGATGGGAGCAAAAATCCATCCTTGCCAAAGTTCAGCCACCAATTTGAAGACAAAAGGAGGGTAGCTGAGAATAACTTGCAAAAGACTGAGGACATTTGATTGTATAGGTCTTAGGGTGGTATGTATATAAAGCTCTATGGTGTTTAGTAAAACCTAGAGTTTTACTGAATTCTTGCAAGAACATTATTGGGAGGCCTTATTAGACTTACAGACCATTTACCATAGCTTTATTAACATGTGTGGTTTTGTAATTAAGATATGGACTACTTGAGGGAGCAACTGAATGGTTCCCTAATGAATTCGTTACATTAATTTCCTTCAGAAAGCACATCTGAGCCTAACTTAAATTCCTCCTGCAATTAATTTATGTAATTTATTCTAGTATGTGCTGTAGTTTTTCCCTGTAATTGTTCCCTGAATTGACAGGTTTAATTTCATGTAACATGAGACCCTGCAGTACTGAGTTAGCAGTGCTTCATAAAAGTTGATATTACATGTTGTGCTGTTGGATTTTGGCAAGAAAAAGGCAATAAAATATTCCCGTAAAATAGAATTGTCCAAGTGACAGATATTGAGGCCAAAATTAAAAAAAAAAAAAATTACTCTTCAAAGGTAGGTCTTAAATCCATATTTAATCATGTAGGTAAGTGGCCAGATTTTTACATTTGCAGCTTCAGAGCTTGAGATCCAGTGAAGTACTTAGCCACGCGGGCTCTGCCTGCCTTGCACACCAAAGAGCAGTTTCCAGAAGAGTTTCCTACACTTGGGGCCAACAACAAGCTTTCTAAGCACACTGCTGGCTCTTGCCATCCTTCCCCGGTGAGCTCAAGAGATTATAGGATGTGTCCCTATATAATAAACATCAGATCTGTGCTGAACTGCCCATGGAGACATACATGTGCAATCCCTGGATGCTCAGCACTGCTAAAGTTTGGATGCATATTTAAAAGCTGAAGTGGAGACTTAGGATTCTAAATTTAGTTACTCTTTACCCTTGGGTTTTTTCTGAAATGGGAGATGGTTGTCATGATTAAAATAAACTACAAATTGCACCTTTGCTGGCTGGTGGCTGCCCCGGAGCATCCCTCCACACCACTGTGTTTTCATTCTCCGTGTGCCAATCAGATCATAAATGACATCTATAGAAATGCGGAGCTGACCTTCTCTGTTGTGTGGCTTTTCAGATAATGCCTTTGATTTATTCTGAAGTTTCAGACTTCAGCTGGAGCCCTACAGCGACTCTTCATGTGAACCTCAGGTTTCAAATAGGTTCAAATCAAATGTTGCTAAGAACTGAGGGAGAAGAACATTCTGCTTTGATTTTTAACATCGTATACATTTTCCCTCCCTTTTTAATGTTTTTTCCATATGCTGCTATTCTGTGCTTTCCTCCTCCCCTCTGTTTATCGTTCTGCCTGCTAGCATTTGCAGTTTATTATTCGGTGCTGTGTGGACTGGCAGAAGGGCTGATCAAGCCCAGGGCTGCGAAGTCCCGAGATCCCACTCTGGCTGTGATGCTAACCTGTTGGACACCTGGGAGGAGTTTCGACCTCTTTGCCTCTGGTGCACGAATAACTTGCCTCTCCCCAAGGAAGGCTGTGGGGGTGGAGTGGTTTCACAGCAGTGGGGTCCAAGCTGAGTTCAACCTCCTAGATTCAATGAAGGGCTGAGGCATGACTGGGGCAAGGGGCCATCTCAGGAAGCGGGGAGGGAAGAGGGAGGGTGAGAAAAGGAGCTGAATTGGGATGATGGCGTAGAAATCTGCTGTGGTAGGGGATGGGGCAAGGGTGTCTCAAGGCTGTGGATAGGGACAGGTTATCTCTGCACCTCTGCGCCTGCCCCTTCCTCAGCTGATGAGCTCCTGCCCCTCTGTGCCAGCAGCACCAACACACTGATTTGCCAGGGCTTCAGCAAAATGGACCTATTAGGTTTTTTTATAACTTTCATCTATTTTTTACTAAGTGCCTGTTTTCTTGGGATTTTAATTCACCTTTGAATTCCAAATACCATTTTGAAAAATCTTTCAGCTTCTTCCCTATTCCTTTTTACTCTTTCCTTTTAATCCAGTCAGCGGTATCCAAATCACTTGCTAATGTCAAAAAAGCCAGCCATGTTTTGAACTCGGCCCACTGTAGTGTTGACTTGGCCTTCAGCATTTCGGGGTTGCCCAGAGGCTTGCTCCTTGTCGGGAGCTGCCAGCAGCACAGACATGGCTGCCCCAGCCGGCGCCACGGAGGACCAAGCGAGCACAGAGTAGGATCCTTTCCATCCCCAGGGGTAGAGATGTGCCATGTGCTGCAGGGAAGGTGTCACAGGCACCGCTGTGTCTGTCCTCTCTGGACACTCTCTTCTCGAGGGTGGGGGAATGCATCTCTTTTCAGTAATCCCCCAAACTAAAATGGAGTCAATTCTGATTTTTACCTTCTGCTGATGTTGCTATTGGGCAATGACAGATGTCTTGTATTCTGGCCCATCCTTCAGTGGTCCTCCCACAGTGTCACACTTGCTTCCCAGCTTCCCTTTTAGATGCAGCAGAGAGCACGTTTTAATACACATCAGATTTAAGAATAAAGATTCAAATGCATGGCAGAATCCATTGGGAAGAAAGCTGAGAGGAGAATCACAAAAATTTCATCCTAATTTTTACACAATTTTTACATTTTACACAGTTTTTACCCATTTTTTTTCCCTTGCAAAATACAGCCGTGGTCTGCATAACCATATGCATTCGTGCCTACTTTTTCATAACAATCTTAATGCAAGAATATATCAAAACTATTCTAAAACATATGACTGTGGGTATACAGATACATGCTTTTAGATTTATCTGCTAGGAAAAAAAAGGGCCCTCATTGCTGTGCTATCATCTAAAGTTTAAAAATAGAAGATTCTCATTAGTTTAATATCATAGTGCTATATTTTGAGTTCTGACCCTCAAGGCACCCTATATCTCTGTTCTTTCTTTGTCTTTCACTGACAAGCAAATTAACTCTGCATATCTAGAAAATAGCTTGCATAATGCAATCCTGATGCTGGCTTTTCTTTTCTTAAAAGTACCAATTTTCTTGTTTAGCCCGTGCTTCAGTGTGTGCTTCTAAAACAGCTTGGCTAGTCTGCCAACTCCATTCCAGAGTTTGCAGGGTTTATATCAGTTTTTTTCTGTAAATGGCCTATAGAGAAGACTGTAAGGTAGAGACAGCCTAAGTTAATACCAGTAAAGCAAAGTGGTAAACTTTCAGCTTTCCTAAATTTTCAACTCTGCAAGAATCATAGCCTTTCAGTGATGTCTCAGAAGTATCAAAAACCTTCACAAAGTGTTAATAATTTTCATACTGCTTTAGAGAAAGAATGAGTTTGTTTATAACACCTGGACCACATGCCAAAAGGGACAAAACACAATGAAAGGTTTTCTGATACACAGGTCTGAAATTCTCATTTGTTGCATTCAGGGGGGGAATAATCAATGACATGCCGCTGTAAGATTATAGATCTTGTGGGTTCACAATGTCTATGTCCTTTTCTTAAAAGTATCTTCCAATTTCAGAAATCGGTAGAAAAACTGGTTCCACTTAATTTCTGATGAAACCACCCCCAGACTGTAGAGAAGAGTATCTCCATTCTCTTCTTTTCAAGCTTCTTGTGAAAATGGATTACTTCTGGTACTAACAGTTATGCAGATGCGTAGCTTAAGAGGAGATGTGTTCTCTCTGATGAAAAAGTTCAAAAGTAGGTCAAAAATAAGGGCCAGCAGTCTCATCTTGTTTGGCACTGGATGCAGCTCCTGACACTCTGAGTCTCCTCAAATTCAGCACAAGTGGATAGAGGCAGAACAGAAGCAATGTCAGTGAGGTTGGGCACTGCTTACCACAGAACCAGATTGTGTTCTTCTTGGGATATCATCAAGAACTTGGACATGTGCTTTAAAATCTTCAGTCCCATGCTGGTTAGCAGTGATTTTCTTTTTTCCACAACTGGGCTTCTTCAAGTCTGACAGGAAAGCAATATCCCCAGATTTCATTTAAATGCCTTCTCCCATATGTAAAAGGGCTTGGGATTCAAAGGAATTCATTCAGCATGCTCTCCTAATACCATTTAACTTCCAGTGAAAAAACAGTAACAGGAAGAGTTGTTTTAATTAGCACGAGTTGTGCAGCAGCTAATGTATTCCACCTCTTCATTATTGTAAAAGGAGCAGATTTCTTGGTAGAGTGAAGCGGGCAGAGAAGAGGGATTGTGTTCTGCTCTCCGTATGCGCACACAGCCCCATTCACGGGGAAGGTGTGAACGGGAGGTGATTTGTAGCCGCCTGCCATTTGTACAACACAAGCTTCTGTTGTTCTCCAGGCTGGAGAGAAACCAGGCTCCCCTCTTCAAACCTGCTCAGTGTGACAGGTAGGCATCAACCTTCAGACAACCTGAGGTTTTTGTTACTAATCTCAACAATAAGATGGCAAAGAAAACTTATTTTTTAACATACATCTAAAACAAGAGCTGGATGTCAGGCTGGAAAAAGGGAGCTATGGCTTCCCCAGACATGTGATAGTTCTTGATTAGAAGTCCCAAGGAAGCCACATTTTAGAGAAACCTTTGAAAGTACGGCTCTTTTCCCTCCATCTGTCAGCCTTAAACTAGCACCAGACCAGAGCTTCGACTCCCAGTGCATCCCCTGCTCCAAACTGGGTCCAGAACTGCGCTCTGCCATGGAGACTGGAAGCACACATTGACCCCCTGCTCCAGTGCTCCTCGAAATACACTCTGGTCTGCACGGTTGAACATGGAGGGTGAGGAGCTGCTGGTGCACTGCACGGCACACCAGGGCTCTTGTTTTCGTTTGGGTGACAGTGATGAAGCAATGTGGCCTGTTAAAGAGATGGTGAGGGTGAATGATTTCATGGCCTCCTCCAGCCCACTAGTGTCAGCACAAGCTATAAAGCAATGCCCAAGCTCCAGACAGCATTTCCCTGGCAATAAGGTTCGTGCGGTGAGTGATGTTACAGGGGCTGCACTTTGCCAAGAAATTGCTCAAGAGATTGACCCAGTAACGAAAAGCAAAGTGGGATGCACTGGGCCAGGCAAGGTGGGGAGCATCATGGGGGCTGCCAGCCACGAAGCCGGACCACATCCACTGGAAGCTGCCCTGCAGTTCCAGAAGTGGGAAGTGACAAGCTGGTTTGAAACTTCTTGGTCAAAAGGCTCCTGCTAAAATAAAAAGAGAAAGAAAGAGAAGTGATGCCAACAAGAGAAAGAAACAAATATTTCTTTTCATGAGAAAAATAATTGTAGGGCCAAAACAAAAGGCTTTTAAATGGTCCAAGAAAATAATTATGAAAAAAAGAAGAGTGTGCAAAGCAAAACTTGATGGGATTTTTACCTTGCCTGAACTTGTCAACACAGGGGACTTGTGTTTGCTAGTAAAAGGAAGCATTCTAGAGATGATTTGGCCAAAAGCAATGGCTTTTGCTGATAAAGGATTAAAGAGAGGACAAAGAAAATATAACTACTTATATTAGCTAGGAGCTGCTTATCTCCAATGTGGCTAAAACAGAGAAAGCTTGTCTCTCAGAGGGAAGAAAAATCTAGTAATACAATAATGAGATATGGCTCTTAATTTTAGTTTTCAGTTGCAAAATGCTTTATAAATGTTAACTATTAAATATGTACAGCCTCTGAGTTGGGAGATATCAGGCACTGTCCCGTTTTCTCATTCTTGTGTTTTCCCATGGGCAGGGTAGAAACACACCAACAGTACAAAAATCTCCTCTGAATATTTTGCCTGTGCTAGTGACAAATATAAACCAGGATTTATCACCTCAGACTTTATTTATCAACCTCATCTGTCCAGGAGGTGTTCAGTTTCACTTTTTTCAGCTGTTGAACACCATTCTCTTGCACATAAACCAGCACAAGATCACTCACAGGAGCCATCTCTCTGATTTCAAGAGCACCAGTGGAGTGGGGTAATGAGCTGCAGAGTGGGGTTTGAATTCAGGGCTTTCACTGACAACACACAGGCTCCTCGGCCAAATGAAAAACTAAGCTTTGGTCAATCAGCATATCAGAGCACACGGATCTTGCACATACATAACTACAAAAATATTTCTGTAAGTCATTTTGTACTCATTTAAAAAAATTAATCATTTCAAGAGCTCTGTCCAAAATATATGACTGTCTGCCTTAGAATTACAACACGGGAATCACCAAGGCCCAGTTTGTATTTGCTTCATTGCTTTGTGGGTGATAATGGCATAAATCCTCGGCAGCTTGGTTTCATGTAGCCCTGCAGAAGTACAGTCATTTTATCTGTTCTGCTGCACCAGCTGGGGATCTGACTTGGAGCCTTTCAATAAATAATGTTCAGACATTGACTTCACTGAAAGCTTAGTGTCTAATCACCATCTTGTAGGAATAGTTTCAGACCTCTGTAAGTGTGTGTGTATATGTATATATTATATGTATATTCTGCTGTACAGAATGCAAAGATGTGAAAGAGTGATTCAGATTAGCTATTACAAATTCCCTGTATATTTTGAACATACTGTCTTTTTTGTCATTTCTTTAGTGCATAAGGATTCTGTCCTCTGTCAGTTGTAGAGGAAAGTTTGTTCAGAATCCCCCCCAAAAAAAAATCCAGGCTGCTTCACGACAGGTTTTGGTGTCTGTTTTCAGTGCTGGGCTCTGCTGGTGCAGCACGATGTGAGCTGGCAGGTGCTGGGACCTGTGGGGAGACCCCATCCTCTCAGTAGGTTTCTGCACACACATAAAGGTTTGCTGGTGCAGGACTGGTTGCAGGACCAGGGTGGACACACAAACCACTACAGCAGCATCCCCCAGAGAAGACACTGGCAATAAGCAGGAGAGAGTGTGTGTTTATGCATGCATGTGGCAAGAAGGGTTATTTTGTGCTGGATCTTCTGCCACAGGGATGAGGAGTCATGCGAGAAGAGAGGCAGGCAGAGATGTCAAAAGGTGTAGAGTTGTGCTGACAGGGCACTACAAAGACCAGGTGACCCAATTATCTCTGACTTGGATAATTCTCATCAGCAGGTCAGATGAGAAAGCATTTTTTCTACACCTCTGTGCAATATAGGTCCTGTGGTAAGGGGGATGGAGGCAAGGATAAGAATTGCTCTTGGCCGAGGCACTGCCTGGCCACCTGAAGGGACCTTTTACGTGGTCCTCTAAATGGAGTTTGGCCTGAGTGGAAGATAAGCCTTATATCTTAGCAGAAGTGCTTTGGAAAAATACATTAAAAGTAATAACTGTGCCACTTTAGGGGATTAGGACTTTTGTATGGTAATACGGCTCTTCCCAATGTGTAGCTGTTGTTTTCGCTGTACTTAGCACAGACTTTTCCCATTTTTCTTGTCACAAAAGTAGGAGATGCATTTGGAGTCAGCAGGCTGCCAGCCAGGGCCTGGGTACAATGCCTAAGGAGCAATTTCCCTCTTCATGGCTGTTTTGCCGCAAGGAGACCAGCAAACCAGCTGGCTCCTTTCCACGTGGGGCCCTTCTTTGGGGCTGCTAGCATGGGATCTTCTGTTTGCTGTGGAGAGCAAAACATACCCTGTGCCAATGAAATTTCTGTATGATCTAGGTTACAAATGTGGTTAGAGAGGTGATGTTCACTTTGCTTGCTGTCTAGGGTTCATGGCTTCTTGCTTAGCTACAAAGGCTCATGCCATGCTGAGGACATGCTGTCTAACAAGCCCCAGAGTTTCTAGAATATAACATGATGAAATTAGTTATATCCTCCCTGTTATCCTTTTGCTACTGCTTATTATCAAAACACTTGAAAGTTTTTCACTCACTCAGCTCTGTGTTTCTTTATTTCTTTAGGCTGTGACTCGTCGCTGAAGCTGACATCTCAGAAAGCCACAGATGCAGTGAACGATATCTTTCGGTCCCTCAGGGATATTGCAAGAGCTCGAATGAACATGAAACAGTTTAATTCCATACATAATCCAGGCAGCAACACCCACCAGGCAAGTGGATCCTTTGTTTCCCCTGTTTATGTTATTTCTCTAGCATGCTGTAAAAATTACAGCACTAACTTTGCTGATGTGCTAATCCTATATGTGTTCTGCCCATGTGGAAGATATTTAAGTATAGATTTTATAATTGACCTAATCATCAAGAACTTCCTCAAGTCCTTCATCCAAACTCAGGCATATCTGTGTCACTGACAGCAAAGAATTGTCTGAGGAAGAAATTAGGGATTTTCTCTGCAGCACTGTGATATGACATAAATGCCTGTGAAAGGCAGAGCTACATCAAGACAGTCCTGGACTACGATCTCTCATAGCATAGCAAAGCAGGATGCCTGCATCCATACAGCAGCTATATTCCTGTGAATTTTCTCTCCCATCTTGATACGTGCAAGAGGCACTCACAATTGTAAATAGGTGAAAAATGCAGCTTTTTTTTTCTAAAATATGAACACTTGAACTACAATATTACTATAGGTCATCAGGACTAATATACAGTGGTTTTCTCTCTCTCTGTCTCCCCCAAAGTATTTTAACTTTTTCAGTTAAAAGTAGAGTTTTACAATGGAAAGCACATACAGTGATTTAGAGAGAGACTAAAGCCTTGAGCCAGAAAAAAACCCTTCCAAACTCCTAAGTATGCAGTGGACGAGCAAAGGGATGTAGTTCAAATTAAGCAATGCTTTGTAACAACAGGAATTAGGAGTGTTGCAAAATGTCACTGGAAAGCTAAGGTGGAGAAAACCTGTTACTGAAGTCTGCTGGCACTTAGGACCAGTCTGGTGTCTGAAATGGAAAGCTGCAGGGATGGAAGGCCTGGACTGCTATTGCAGTGCTGATTTTGGAAGCCAACTTCAGAAGCAAGAGCCAGGCTAGCCACTTCCCAGTGTAAGGCGAGCCATAGAGCGGGCAGGTTGCTTGGTGCTTCACGCAGCCATTAGCTTCCACCACACCCCACAGCCACACCCCCACACCTAATTTATATGCAGAGGCACTACTAATAGGTGTAGGGAATGACCATCCTCAGTCTCTTCCCTGCAGAGCTGCCTTGAATTGCAGACCATCCTTCTGGCACAAGTTGGACAGAACCCTGCAAACTCACCACTGCTGAGCTCACTCCCAACAGAAAGCTGTTAAACATCTAATACAGGCTAGTGGTAAGGCAGTCAGATGATAAGAAAATACCCTCTAAAAGTTTACTGGAAGTGTAATTAGCATCAGTATGTTCTTTGGATGTAATGCAGGTTGTGTGCTTAGGGCTAAGTGCTAGAACGCAGTAAGGGATGTATTAACACCTTGCAGCCCCCTAATCCAGCTATGCAATGGATTTAATTGCTTGAATAGGACCAACCTTCTGCTGAGGGCAGTTCAGGAGATTTAGAGTAGCAGAAATAAGCAGGTAGTGCAGGGTTTTTTCCATCATACATACAGTTCTCTACTAATGGACCTCTCTTTTGACTGGCAGGTGTTAATAAATAGGTTGCATGTGACCAGTTTAGCTCTTCTGAAGTAGTGCCCTTCCCATGGCCATATGCATTCTCTGCCCGGCTTAGTGCTGTGGGAATGGGTTTAGCCTATAGATGCTTTTCCACTTTATCTGTTAGGAGCTGGGAAGCCTCCATTTCTTAGTAAGACTCAGAAAGGGTTTCTATAGGTAAGTGGGAATTGGATAGCCTCTTAGAAGGACTTTTTGTAGCCTTGGAGTTTATATGTCTTACATAAAATGATGAATTAATGTTTTCATTAGGTTATCAAACCACTTCATGTAGCAACCATGCCTGATATTGTAAATACTGTTCCTTTCCTTTCATCTTGATCTCAGGTATATTATTCCCTTCCTCTGTCCCTCTCTTTTCCCTTCCCTCCTTCCATCCCTCCCTTTCATTTTCTTGTTCTCTTTCTTTCTCTCTCTTTTCCTCTCTCCTTTTCTCCTTATAATCTTGTCTGATATATGTCCCATAGCCACGGAGGTTTT
>VZTV01062156.1:0-17469 GCA_013400875.1 Anhinga rufa
TAGGGAGCCATGGCAGAAGCATGAATGGCTTTGTACTTAGCGCTTGTGCAAAAAAACCTGACAGACTGGGAAACAGCTATTCACTTTTCAGCTAGAAGCAGTGTTTATTTGGACAAAAAGGAGAGTAGCAAAATGAAAAGTTCTCACTATTAGCATAAAAATTTCGACATATGCTTAGGTAAAAGTCTGGGAATAGTGTACCCTTTACACTGTTAGAAAAATGTCATATTGCCTCTTTAAAGAGCAGAAAATATAAATACTACACAAGTGCTACACTAGATGTTAACAAGTGTTATATTTACTTTTAAAAGGAAAAAAGAACAGTGGGAATAGTCCTCTGCAACAGTGAATTATTGCTTTGAAGTTTATGGGCAGCATTTCCTCTATCATGCCTAGAGCCAGCCTCCTGAGTGCGTCCCAGGTAATGGGGTTAAACTGTAGGAAATCTACTGGGGCCAAACGTGGAGGAGGTTCTGCAGCCTCTTCAGTCTGTGGTAAGGGTCAGGAAGGTGGGAGAAAAAGGTGGAAGCATGAGGCAGACTGGAAGGTCTTATATGTTTTGGAGCAAGTTTTTGCTCCTCAATCTCTGTAATCAAGTATGTGGCCAGCTGAAGTCTATGGAAAAAGTCCCATCTCCTATAACAGCTTGGCCCCTGCAGTACTGGGCTCATTAGGGTGTTGTCTGACTATGTGTTATGTACAAGTTTTTCTCAGTTGGTCATTTAAATCAGACATACAGATATAAAAATGGAGCATTCAGATACCATTTATTGCCTGAAGGGCTGCACATCCTTGTAGAATCAGGTGGGTTATACCAAGGCATCACCACAGCACTTTCATCTGACAGCCTTATTCATACTTTGCTCAGGATATACAAAATATACTTACAGCCCCTCTGAAATTGAACAGCCTCTGACATTCTGTTTTGTACAAATTCACTTACTTCTCCATTTATTGTTTTTGTAGGGAAATTTCTATGGTTTTTGCACAACTACACAGCAGCAAATGCTTCTTGGTGCAAATTGCCTCTTCAACACATGAACTGGGATGGATGGGTTGGTGTGGGGATATTTTGATTTGTTTGGGTTTTTTTTTGTTGGTGTTGGGTTATTTGGTTTTGGTTTGTTGTTTTTTTTTTTTTCTTTTTTTCTCCAGTGGTGTAATAGATATCTTGGAAAGATAAAGCCTGTTTGTATAGGTCAGTGTTGGGTCAGTGAGTAATATGGCTTTGGTCCAGATGTAGCATGGCCTGGGATCACTGTGTTTCCTGTTGATTTGCTTCCATGTTAGGGGCAGTTAATTATTTAGAGGGCCAGAAAAAACCACCATAACTTGATCGTTAGAAGACTTGCTTGCGACAGTCTGATTGAAGAGACAATAAGGGAGGAAAAAAAAACAACAACAAAACACCCAAACAAAAACACCGAAAAAAAAAACCAGCAACAAAACTAATAAATCCGAAAAAACCTCCACCAATCAAAAAAACCTCCACCAAACCAAAAGAACCCTGAAATATTAATTGGACCAGAGTGGAAGAGCAGGTGTTTAGTAAGGTGTTATCTCAATTAAGAAAGTTACTTTATTCTTCATATATCCCTATCATGGTGGTATTTGTCTTTTTTTTAAGCAAACTTGTAAATGCTTTTTTTGAGCAAAACTATCAGGTGAAATGCACTCAACAGACTTAAACAGTTTGGCACTCCTGACGCATAGCCCAGTCTCTTGATCAACCTTCCTCTCTAGAGGTTTCCTTTACACCTCTCAGCAAAGATGAATCATAGTGTTAGGTTTTTTTCATGCATTTCTAGCCTTGTAAGACTAAGGTATGAAATAAAAACCAGCATGTACTGCCTGTGGTATGTGTGTGGAAGTATGTCATCCATCACACCTGTCTGTGCCAAGGGTTTGTTTCCACTGAATGACAACTGTATGAAGAGTTCCTTTTTGATTTTCTGTCTTCAGAGTTTCTTTTAATCTAACTCTGAGCAAAACCATTGACTTTCTGTAAGATAATTTCTACTGTCAGTAACTAGGAGGCAGAGGTGGGATCTTGGAGAAGGGAGCGAGTGTGAAAGTACTCAAACATTTTCTGTAGTCACAGTTACCGAGACAGCTCAATAGGTCATTTTCACACAGCAGATACTGGGTTATCCTCCCCTGTCCACACTGAGGAGAAGCTAGAAGTATGGAGAGCCATTAACTCTCTCTTGGTGCCGATTGTGTGTGCTCTCAAGTAAGGCTCGCAGAAGGTCTGGTGCATGTACACACAGCCTGACATGTTTCTGCAAGAACTTGTCTAGTGTTTGTCCTGCAATAGTAAATCTGAACCCTCTTACTAGTAGGTGTAGTCACTTTATGGAGAATAAAATGAGCTCTTTAAAAGGTTTAACTTTGCTCTATTACATGCCCTATATGGTGTAGAAGATCAATTTTTGTCTCCTGATAATAGGTACCTATATTAGAATATAAATGATGTTCATGGCTTTTTGGGTAACACTGCATACAGATTAGCGGAGACTCCTGCAACATATGCAAAACTAAAGAAAATGAGCATTTCTGGGGCAAGTTTCTAACTGCTGCTTCTTTTGCTATGTCATTTTTTTCTGCTTTTAAGCCTTTACTTGGTTTTGCAAAAATTAAAGCTGTTTACAAAAAACAGCCATACTATTTTTGAGAGTAAAACTTCTTCATGGATAGCAGGGATCTCTTGCAGCATATGCCATAGGACAGGATGCTGGGGGGAAACAAGGTATCTATAAAGGAATTTTACCTTCTGAAATTGTTGAGTTCCTTCAGCTGGGGACAAGATTCAGGTCCTTTATACAGGTACTTGGTATTGTTCTGCTACTGGTGCTTAGCAGTAGCAGTCAGGCCAGCAGAGCAGTATTTGGTATTAGCTGGAGGAAGCAGAAAGCGAAGAGCATAATAAATGGTCAGATTTGTCTTTGTGCTGTATATGCTAGTATATGTTCAAGAAGAGACTGCTTTTAACATTTAAAACATGTAACCGGTTGTGTTTTTCTGTTACTCTATCTCTATTCTGTTATTTTCTATCTTGCCTCATCTCACAGAATTAGAAAAAATATTCAAATCCTATTCCAACATTATTTAGGAAACTTGATTATTGAAGTGAGCATTTCAGTAGTTACAGTAACTCTTTAGTGACCATGCAGAAGTTGAATATATAATTTCATAATATACAGACTGCTTTTATTTTTACTTGCAGGTGGTACTCAAAGTAAAAACTTCCAGGTATTGTATATTTGATGTAAAGATAGCTGTGTCTAGAACTAACTTCTAGAAGGTAGAGGCATAACTGTGACTATTTGTTTATGATTTCATATAAAAATAATATTACCACATCCTCAAATTTCATATTTGATATCAATAATTTATTTTTATGTTATCGCAACTTAAGATATATTTTTATCCGAGAGAAACAGTAAAACTTTTGCTTGCTCTCTCCCTTTTGTACTGCTTCTTTATTAGATTGTAGCTTCTGCACAGCAGGGAACCCTGTCTTCTTTTACATTTATATGGCACTTAGTTTCAGTTGTACCCATAGGATGCTAAGAACAGGAAACAATAAGACTTCAACAAGTAAAACTGTAACCTTTGATTAGTATGTACCAGTGGTGCAGCTGGAATCCCAGTTACTCTAGAAGTGGGAACTGCAAGGGTGGCTGCTGCTCAGCCCCGCTGTGGTATGGGACTGATCCCCTACACCATGAAGAAAAGAGTTCAAATACGATACCTCTTCTTTGACAGAGTAACTGCTTCTCCACTTCAGGATGCACCTAGTAAAAATTTGAGTGCATCGAAGTTGGTTGTGGGTATCCAGAAGGCCAGTGAATATCTAACTTCTTGGTTTGCTGGCAGTTCCAAAGAATTCTCTGGAAAGTGACCAAGTGTGACTTAAAACAAAATCAGTTTGCCCATTTTTGGAAACGTTCAGCAAATCAAAAGTAAAAATAATTTAAACATTGCCTTTGAATTTAAGCAATTTCAAGATTTTCCAAATTAAATAATCAAAAGAAATGTCAAAATAACAGGTTGCTTGGTGTTGAAAAGTTCATATTTCAATGTCAGGAAGCTTTTGAATTTTTTTCCGCTTTTCTTTTTCTTGAAAAAAATAACGAGCAATTTAGCAGAAGTGAAGCAAATTACTTAAAAATTTCCGTGCAGATGAATCTGCAAATTTTACTCTCAAAGAAATGGTTGCCAAAGCTATTCATATTGCTCCAAGACCAGCTTGTTATTGCAGCAGTGGCTTTTCTCTTCCTTATCTCAAGGGACAGAGATAGAACAATTCCTATCGTGCTCTCCATCAGCTGGTGGTGCAAGCAAAGTCCTGGCAGCAAACGCAGCTCCTCCTGGAGCTGGTGGGTGGCATCCAGGTTGTAGGGTGACTCCAGTTTGACCAAGGATGGGGTGTGAAACATTGCAAAAAATGCTTCCTTCCAGAAGGCAGAGACTGTAAGAAGCATCTCCATAGTAAGGGATTCTCCTCCAAAATAAATTGGATTTTTATGGTGATATGCGAGTTCTGACATTCTACACACACAGTTCTGCTGTTTCGTGGGACTTTAGAGGGCCCTAACTTTGTATGAGAAAGAGATTTAAAGTCTCCTCTGACTTGAATAATTCTAACATAAGAGACAGCTATGTTTGAAAATAGGCCAGATGAAAAGAGACTCTCTTCCCTTTTCTTCTTTCCTTCACGATGTGTCTCTTAAGGCAGAACAGGAAGGGGCTCACTTGCAGCAGGCAACTGAGTGTGATTTGGGCAGAGAAAGGGGCTTGGCTGGTATAAACCTTTCAGCAGTCCTGGGTGACCCCGCCAGCTCCTGTAACTTCAAGTCTTTGTGGCCTGAGGTACTGTGGCATCAGGCTCCCCTTGCACCACAAGAAGTTTTCATAATGCACGACTTTATTAGAGAGGGGATCTCTGTTATAAACTCTGTATTATAAAGAGAAAACAGGCTTAGTAAATTTTGAAAAGTTAAGAAATAACTCTAAATCTATTAATAAGGCTTCAAGAATAATAACAGAACAGAGTAACTGTTTCACTGCTCAAAAAATTAGTGCTTCAGCAGTGTATTTAAGACTGCCTTTGCACAAACTTAAAATGAGCTGTAACACCTTTTAGTTATCAGTTCTACGTGATTTTAAAGTAATTATTGATTACTCTAATAATTCATAACTCCATGAAGTATCCAATTTCAAATGAAAAACTACTGCCTCTGTGAAAAAATAATTTTTTCTTCTTTTTTGAAAACCTGAATGTAATATGTTTTTCAGGTTTTCTTTCTTTGATTTTGTGTAATTTAAAGCACCAGTATGTGGCTTTAATGCTGATTTGTTTTCAATGCTAAATATGTTTGTGACCAAATGTAAATTGGAAATGCAATAGCATGAATTGTCCTGTAAAAGATTTTATAGTCAATAAACACAAGCACAACTGTGAAATGCAGGGACCATTTTAGAATATTTTATTTTCTTAGCGGAGTAGAGGCTGATATAGATTCTGGATGCTTTAGCAAGTATGGTCTCAATTCCTTGAGTGACTCCACTCTAGGAATAGCCCTGTTGCTTGCTTTTCAAAGCAAACTCACATATGTAGAATGAAATCTGTGGAACTACTACCAATTGACTCCACTGTATTTCTCTTGACTGAAGTTTTTATTTATTTTTTTTTAGGTTCTTTGTATTTTTTGCATTCTAGCAGCATGTATTGAAAGAACATAAAGTGCGCTTCACACGCTTCTTCCAAGTGTCACCCTTAGATGAATGCATGGGGAGCTGGGAGTGCTGGGACAGGGACCAGCTTGGCCTAGTTAGCCATGTCATTGTCCATGGAACAGGATGAAGTGCGTTCTCCATCAGTGCTAGCTGTCAGCTGGGGCTGGGGACAAGTGTATTGATTCCTGAGCGTTTCTAACACTTGCTTTGACTCTTATATTATATTTCAGTGTAGCCGGTTAAGGTACTTTACAGCTTTTAATGTGGATTGCACTCAGCACGTACAGGCTCTGAGCTCAAAAGCAGGACAAGCCCCATTGCTTTTAACGGTTCTCATCATGCAGGATGCTGGGAGGATGGCTCTGTGGGGAAAATGGCTCAGTGTTTGGCAATGCAAAGGACATAAAGCAAGAATAGGATGCATTTCAAAGGAGCGTTCTGCCTAATGTTTATTTGAAACCCACAGATTGACTTAATCAAAGAAGGAAAAGTGAATTGAATAGGTTCAGTGTACTTGGAGTAAGTAATTAACTATTGGTTTTCTGACAAGATTGTGCTTGATGGCCAAAACCTTTTAATAGGAGCAGAAAACAGAAACTGGCTTGATTAATTAAACCTTAGAAGTGCCTTCCTCATCACTGTTTCTGTCAAGGAATCAGGAGTCAAGGTGGGCTAGAAAAAGCAGGTTGGGCTGCCATACCGCCCTTCAAAGAGTGGGGACTTCATTTGAGGAGAGACTGTGAATGCCCTCACCAAATTCTTTGTCTAAAGGAGCATTAAATCTAGTAAGGGATAAGCTTAAGAAACAGACCCACAAAATGCAGTTTTCTGTGTTTATTCTTCTGATTATCAGTCACATTCCATATCGAGTAAAGTTAATAAACTATGCTGTAATCAGAAATAATGTGAGCAGCTCGACTGAGATCTCAGAGCTGCATGAGCTGGGAGGCAGTGGATCATGGCCAGTCCGGTGCTGCCACCGGTGGCTGCTCTTACCCGCTGGACAGGGGCTGTTTTGGGAAATGTTATGTTGTGCTGTCTCTGCCCCCTCTTCCCCTTTCCTCGCACAGATCTCAGGGCAATTTTTCAGAGACAGTTGTATTGTCCCTTATAAAAAGGGAAAAATTTTTAAATCTAACAATTTTGCAAGATAATTTCTCATATGTTTCATCCACTCCTCCTTTGCAATATGAGCAGGGAACTTTAAGTTGAAAACAGTCAATTAAAAAAAAGGCGTAGCTTATTATGGTGTAAGTAAATGTCAAGGGTAGGAGAGCAGGGCTTTTAAAATAAATGTTCAAAAAATACAAGGCCAACTTGTAATACGTATTTTGAATAAAATCACAATTAAAGCTAGTATCTTATTCTGGGGTTCACTGCCATAATGTAATTTCTTTTATTTATTTATTTCAATTTTTTATTTTTGCTTTGCATCGTGCCTCTAAATGGGCCATGATCTCTATAACACTTGTGCTGAAGTCTGACCCAAGTTGTTCAGGTCAGGCAGGGCAGGAATCAGCCTGGACCTGTGTATCCACCCCTCTGTAGCCATGACAGCGCACTGGTGGCTTCTTTCTTCCTCTGCCTGTTCCTCAGTACCTGCCCTGTGCACTTGCCAGTGGCTGCAGCATTGGTTTTTGAATTCCCTGTGGAGTCTGCTCCTTAACATGCCTCAGTGAGGCCGAGAGAGTTTTCTTCCCTGCTAGAAAAGTATTAATCGTGGCAACGATTAGGGAAACTGGAATTAGTGAGCACATTAAATGTTACTGCTCAGCTGCTGTTTCTTATGATGTTCCCTTTCTGTTTCATTAGGGCCATATCCTGCAAGTAGATCTGCTGTGCTGCATGTGCCCATATAGGTATTTTCTGCGCCCTTTTGTATATGTATGTATGTGTTGCCTGCAAACCTTAGTTGCTTTATCTATTTTAACTTAAATATGACAGAAGAGACAACATAGCAAATCTTGTAACTTTAGATAGATACTTGGTGTGTCTATTTTCTGTAAATATGATGCATTACTGAAAGGAAAACTTTCCATTTTCTTGTGCTCAAGCTAAAAACGGTATGTCTTGACATTGGAAAAGCCCAGTTTATACAGATTGTACCTTGAGTTTCTCTAAAATTGAAATCCATAGATAATAAGCTCTTTCACATTCACTCTGACTGAAAGGCATTGAAAAAATTGTATTTCCTGGCCTTCATTTCTGCTCTATTACCAATGCAGATGCACTCTTTGCAGTATGGTAAATAACAGTGTTAGAAAGAAAGGCTGTCACTTAAAGAGCAAGTTTAATATTCAGTTTCTTCTCTGTAAATATATACAATTTGATTAATATAATTCACTGGGGAGCAGTGCTTTTGACTTTGAAATTTGTCTTTTAAGGCCAAACTAAAATAATCCCTTAAAATCACCTTTCTTGGAGCAACTGAACCAATCAGACCTGTTATTTCCTGGTAGCCCAGAAGAAAAGGTTACAAAGTCAGAAGAGGTCTACTGTATGCTAGTCCCGGATGGTACTGCTGGAAGTTCTCACAGTAGTCATATATCGGTATATATGCTCCACCGAGCACCATCAAGTTGCCCGCTGTCACACTAGGAAAGAGGCAGTAGCCTTCTTTTTCTTACCTTTCTAAACCATCATCAAGCTGTTCCAATCTGCAGCATGTCTGGCTTTACCCTGGAGTAAAGGCTACAGTGTCTAGGAGGCACAAGCCACTTCCCCACCCACAGCAGCACAGCACCCCTTGTCCCAAACTCTCCATACCCTTCTGAGGAGGACACATGGGTCTCTGTGCTTGAGCCATTGCCTCTCCGCTCTACACTTTGTGGGGATGAGGGAGGAGCGCTCCTTACTTCGGTCTCTTGCTGAAGCAAAGGCTCTATGCAGGCACCTCTCCTTCAGGTTGGAAGCTACTGCAGAGACAAATGGGGCAGTGATGTAGGGCTAAATGTAAAATCAGAATCAGTATTTTTTAATTTGTATGTAACGTGATACACATGAGCAATGGTGAAATGGCCAAATTTTTTGTATATTATCTTTTGTATGTTGTTGCACCAGTTTGATGAAGAAAACCTAGAATCTGTTAAACACCAGCCAGCTCACATTATCATGTCTTTTCTACCCATGAAACGTATAAACCTGTTACAACAGCTGGATTTATAAAGCACAGGAATCAAAACAGTCAGTAATTATGCAGGTGGCTGAGGCAACAACCCCTGCCACCTCTGGCCCCCAGCTCCTGCAGTGCTCATTAGGAGGCTGCCCTGGCACCCCTGGCAGAACGCTGGGGTTGGAGGGGCACTAGTGGCTGGCATGCTCCATGGGGCCTTGTGTAGGTTTTTGTGTGCACACCGGCACTCTTGTCTGCGTGCGTGCTCTTTCATAAATACCAACCCAAGCTCATGATTTTATCTTGTCTTACACGTTTCTCCCCTTGTTTCTTTGGCAGGAGAGTGCAAGAGAAGTGTGCTGTTCCACATGCTATTTCAGATGCAGATGTTTCAGTGGTGCTATGTAAACATAACTACATTTAGAAAAAATAGGAATGAAAAATGCTGCATGCAGCCAAGTTAATATTGCTATAAAATCTGAATACATACTTGTTTTTCTAATGTTTGAGCTGAAAACATGGCATCGAATTATCTTATTTATCTTTGTACTTAAAGTGTGTGTAAAAATTAAAAGCCACTGCTCTTTAGAAGCAAATATCAGTCCACTTTATCTTCCTGATATACTGTAAACTGCACACACAGAGGAGGTTAGTAGCTGAATGGGGGATGATTATGAAGATGAATGAGTGGCCGGGAGACAGAGTCAGTTTAATGAGCTGAGCAGTAAGGAGGCTGTAATTTTTATAGATTAGCGCCGAACTTGTCACTTACCAGCTGATACAACAACTTAGTTTCAGAATTACAGTATGTCAGAAACAAGCTCAACAAGCTCAAAACCAGTGGTGATCTGGTTATCTCCCACGTAATCCAAATTACAAGTGTAGTTCTCCTGGATGTGTATTGCCTCTGTTTTATCTGTCGCAGGTAATGAGCAGAACCCAGAAATGTGCATGATTAGTTGTATGTCAGTTGATTTTTTTTTTTATATTTTTTTCTTGTGCTCTGCCCTGCTGGTAGAGCCTTCGGGAAGCCTCCCATCCCCAAGCTCTCTTGTGCCGAGTCAGCTTGGCACATCAGCAGATGTCTGCCCCAAGGGAAGCAGCCAATGTGGGGAAGGAAATGGTGAATTCTCAGGACCACCAATTTTCTAGAGGAACTGTTGAAGATATAGTACTGTCTTTTGTTATAATCACTTTGGGTCCTTGTGCTATTCTCTAGCTACCATCTAATACATCTACTCATCTCTGTGCAGGTTTGTCACCAGGGCTCGTGGGCTTTGGCTGCTCAGTAAGAGCTCCCACTCCAACAGGCTGAAGGTGGAGACCCTTTCCCTGCACTGCTAGATTTGGAGGCAGAGGAAGCTTGTCATCCTTTAATCTGTTACCAACAACTGCTTGTCCCAGCATCCCCAAGAAACCCATGCTTCCCAGCATCATCGGGCATGTAATGTCTTAATTGACACTGGGGATGAGGACTGCTCCAGGTTTGCTTTTGCCACAGGTTCACTTGGTGTGGGTGAGCCCCGGACCTGGCTCCCGTTAGGAAAGGCAGCAGCAAAACAAACACCTAGGCTGATTTATGTTTCACAAACTGAGTAAAAGCAATGAGCCCCCAGTCTGGCACCATTCCCAGAAGTGTTATTTTACAGGCATGATGCTTTTGATAACAGCATCGCTTATGGAGTAGCGTACAAGGGATAATAATTGTTCCACAAGCAGATGACAGTGTTGATTTCTCCCCCTCATAATTCACTCAGAATGTAGGTTGATTTGGTGGAAGGAGCGTTTTGGTTTTAGACAGCTCTGGGACAGGAAGCGGGAAGGCCAGATTTGGGTTTATTGGGACAACGGGCATCCATAATTCTGCAGATGGCTCTTGCCGCCACCTGTAAACCGAGCTGCTGGTTTTGGGGACCTGAATTTGTCTTTGAGCCAAGCCCTGAGCTCTAGTCCTCTGTTCTGGCAGTGCTTCCCTTAGAGACTGCTTTATAAAAGGATGTACATTAGCAGTGTGTGGTTTTTCATGTACCATGGTAAAATTTTTCTACTAGTGTCTACTCTCAAGCCCTTCTCCTGGGTGGTTAACCTTTCCAGTGAACACATGTACTTTGTTCCAAAAGCTTGGGTTTTTTCCTGATATTTACACTGCACAAGTGCAGCAAAGGCAGTAAAATCCAGTTAATGTGAACATTGGTTTTCCTTTCCTCAGCCACTTACCTGCCATTTCACCCTAGGAATTAATTTTACCTTCTGTCTCCCCTTTTCTACCCATAAAACCAGAGCAGCTATGTTGTCTGCCTTTGTTCAGCCCCCTGAGAGTTTTCAACTGCTGCAGGGTGTTACATAAGCACTATTGCTACTATGCATCTTATAAGTAAATAATTTTACTTGTAGAAAATAGCAGTAACTCAGTAAAACTATTTTTAAAATAAAGTTATCCTCCACCATGTGCATGAGCTTCTTGATCAGTTTTGCCGGCAGTTGTCAGCAGCCAAAAGCAGAGGGCTCCGTGCTGCCCTCGGGCAGGCTCAAATCCTGCTATGCTTCCTCCCACACCCACCCCATATTCTGCTTCTGGATCAGGCTCTCAGGAGTGAGAGTGAGGTGAGTCCTCATGAACATGCAGGTGTGACCACATGGCTCTTGATGACTTCTGCCAGCACATGAAAGCAGAGCTTTTAAAAAATAATTTTCCCATACACTTTCTGAGCATTAGTTAAGTAACAATGTTAATCTGTCAGGACCCGAACAGATGAGTCAGTGATATTTTTTTGTGTGTGTGTAATCTTGTCTTCTTAAATGTAAGTGCCTATTTTTTTAAATGACCCATTTAAAAAAAAAATAACACATTGACCTTTTAAAACCACTACGCTAGACCTTCTTAAGAGATTTGGCACTGACATTTTTGTCATAATGGAAGATTCATTAAGGCCAGTGATAAATTTGCTGCAATAAATATAGAAGAATTAAGAGCTCATCAGCATTACCACAGCGTAATGCTCAGTGGATTGAATTATGTACTTAGAAAGATGAATCTGTGGCAATTGGCAGGCTTCAAGAGGAAAGCTGTATGTGTGCGTGGACATGTGCATGCCTGTGTGAGAGGGAATGCAGGGAAAGGGGACAAAAAAGGAATCTAAGAAAGCAAAAAATGTTTTCATTCATTTTGTAGTCCAGTAATACTTAGAGTGTTCATGACAAATAGTACGATTGTAGTCTCATTCATTGCCTTGTAATTGATGTTTCTTGTGGTAAATGCTGTGGTATGACTGGGTATCTGTCCTGCTCTCCTCCCCTTGCAGAGTACACACTGTCTTTTAAGCCATATTTAGTGCAAACAACAGTATTGATCGTGATTGATGAGGCAGTGTGAGAGGGTCAACCCTTTACCTGCCCCCCAGAGTAATTGGGCTGCAGTTTGTTAAAGGGTAACAGAAGAGATATTAAAAATGAAGAAATGCACTAAGTGCCTGTGAGCTGTGTTCCCAGCTGTTCAGAACATCCGTTCTGTAATATGGAGCATCAATCTAATTCTTCGCCCAGGGTAGCAGCATGGCAAGTCAAGCGCCTCCGATAGGCAGTCCTCACCAGCAAGATACAATGTTCAATTTAAGGAAAGACTGAAGAACATCAGTCTTCCCTTAAAACAATTTGTACAGAATAAATTTGGCACTTGCCAGCTATTCCCACAGAGGGAAACTGATAATAGGACAGAGAAAATCATGTAACATGATTTAGGATTCCCGGAATGGGATTACTGTTGGTAATAAAGCAGGAGGGAGGCGAGAGAGAGAAGAAGAGCTGACAGCAAGCTTGATGTTAATTCAGAATGCTTTCAAACCCCTGGAAATTCATTGGGGCTGTGGGTGCTGGATACCTCTCAGCATCAGGACTGGGTCTAAATGCGGGTTCAGCACACTTGCAGATACTGTCTCCAAGGGCCTTAGCTGGAGCTTCTGGGTACAAATTCCTTTGAAAACCGGCCCTTAGGATTTATGTATCCTACAGAATAATCCTCTGCTGAAAAGTGGTGTCAGCTGCTGAACCAGCACCACACATGGCTTGTCTTTTGTTTTTCCTTTTGGCAAAATCATTCACAGGACAGGTTCAGCTGTAGCTATTCTAACACCCCATATTGGTAATAAAAACTTCTGTGAAGCTTAAAACTAGATTCTGCTGCAGGTCACCCGGGTCAGCCCCTACATACCACCTGCAGCAGACTGACTGAGAATTTCTTCTAAGAGCATCTCTTCTATGCCACTTATACCAGGTGGCAGCTCATTTTATTTATTTGTTGTGTAGTTAAAGGTAGAAGTCACCTTCTTTGAGACTGCTTGCTCCATCTTCTGAAAGTGCAAAATGGAGGATAAAGCATAGCAGATGTTAAGTGCACAAATTTCATTCAGGACCCAGCTAGCTTTAGTTGTAGTTATGCAATTATTACTTCCACAATGTAGCATATAAACCAAGTGGCCAATTTATTTTTTTTTGGGGGGCGGAGGGCGGTGTTTAGCTGTATTACAGTAAAAATTGGAAGCATTTGCAGGTCATGATGCTGGAAGGTATTTTACCTAGAGAATGTAGAACTGTTGCTCTAACAACGCCTGGTACCAAAGGTCCAGTGGTTAGGGGATGGAGAGGGAGGTACAGTCAGCCCTAAAGTTAATGCATCCATTTAGAAGATCTTTGGTATGGGCCTGCAGCAAATCCCAAGCCCCACAGGGCAGAAGGTCAAACCCTTGCTTCTCTGCCCTCCTTTTCTTCTTTTTGCTAAGTTGCATGTCATTACTTGTATCTCATGACGACAGTACCAATAAAGAAAAGATGGCATTTGGTTTTCTCACCATAAAATCATTCGTGTCCTCTTGATTTCAAGTTTCTGTTTGCAGAGGAGAGGCTGTGCTCTACATGGCTGAGGAGCTGAGTCCTACTGTGACTTAAAATAACAAACCTTGAGATATATATGTATTTTTTTCTTTCAAAGCTCTATTGTAACTAAAATATATTGCTCTGTTCCTAATTTTCATATGGTTTTAGTGGGTGAAACTAGAAATTTCTAAAAGCAGATTCTCCTCAATAAAATAATCTTGTGGATATACTGAATGTAATTTACATTACTCTGAAAAGTATTGAAATCTTTTGAATATTATTGGAATAGTAAATTTCCTTTCTTTAATTTTGTTATTTAAATGGAAATATTTTAAATTAGTGATTTTTTTTTTCTGTGTCCTTGTAATTTTCTTGAGGCCAACCATGATTTGGGGAAACAGAGCAGATAGTATTCTTGGAGTGACATATAGCTTTTAATGGTTTATTTTCTTTCTCCCACATAGTAAGCAACAATGACATTTTGGTCATTGTTCCCGTGGAATGCACCCTAGCCATTGAAAAGAAAGTGGTGGGTCCTCATGAGATATGTTGGAGTACCTATATGTATATAATGAGTAATGCTAAATCTAGAACTGTACAGAAATGTTCTTAACACATGAGCATCCCCCAGCTCCTCACCAAAATGCCCCTAGTGCATCCTGTCCCACAGAGTCACTTGCGTATGAAGTCTTTAGGGAAGGAGCTACACCACTGGTATTTGAATGTAGGTTCTCAAGGCATGCTCGACCCCAAGCTGAGAACAAGAGGCCTCATCAGAATTAATGCAACTCAGTCTCAAACCTAGCTCTGAACCTAAAATCAGAGCCTGAAAAAAGAGTTTGGATTTAAGTTCAACATGTAAATTAATTTTTCACCAGCTTTAAAAATCTGCCTTTCAATTGATGTAATAGCTTTCAACATGGGATCCTTGGACAACTTTCTTGGGGACCATAAAAGAAAATAAAGACTCTATATGCCATACAATATAAACACCTGTGCTGTATGATAATTTGCAAGTGTGACATCTTCAGTGAATGCTTTCAGAGGCCCTATTGATCCAAAGAGCACAAGAGCAACAAAAAATAGTTCACTAAATAATGAACAAAAATGTGCTAGTTTACAAGGAACAAATGATATACTTAAAGATCCCCTTTAGCTTTTTAGTGGTGTTATTCCTATTTCATAAGTACGGCACATTATTAATACCTTCAGAAGAGAGATTTAGAGGAATATCTACCAATCGAGTGCCATTTACTTTTTGTCCTTGTGTTTCGTAGTGCACTGAAATATATACTTGTAATTTTATCATGTGTTTTTGCTTCCTGTTGTCTAATACACTGAGATGAACTAGCGAGGCAGAAACAAAATTAGGGACTTCCATTTAGATGCATTAGTCACACAGGAAGGTAATCAGCTAGTTAGAAGTGGCATCATAAACTTGCCTCAGTGGAGCATATTTACTTTTTTCCCAGCAGCCACCCTGTTGGAATAAAAGCTGTAGTCAGGAGGAGAAGGGTGATTAACAGGATTTTAAATATTTAGAGTTTTTTAATATTATGTAATTACTGCCTGGCTCAGATTGCCTAAATGATGATGACAGTAGTAGTATAATTAAAGAAAAAAAATTAGTCTGAAGTAAACAAAACCATTCTACTCACTGCTGCTTCCTTTCCCCTAAAATAACCAGATAGGGTCTAGACCTGAGCATGAATGAAATGGCATTTTGGAGGGAGCTTATCATTTCAGGCAAAGCCAGATAAGAAAAGCAAGGTGATCTTTGGTTTCCTTTGCAAAGTTCTCCCTGCATTCACATGCAGACCTAATGTGCTCCTTCCCCAAGCCAGTGCTGCCCTGGCCTGGCGATGCTGGGGTATCCCCCTGTGCCCTCCTGGACAGCTTGGTCACAGTGTCCAGTGATGTCCCCATTATCACCATCAGAAAGGCAGTGTGGCTGGTGGGATGGAGGTGGCACCAGTGTGGGGGCTCTGCTGCCACCTGCTCAGCGTGGCCAGTGACTGTAGGTGGCATGGAAAGCAGAACAAGATGCTGCTTTCTGGGAGATGAAGGGAAGCCCTGAGTTTACTGAGACCTATGCAAAAGACCTCATCTGTTTTTCATGAACGAGGCCAGGTTTTACATTTGTGTTCAGCCAGCAATTAGTAGGGGAGTGGGTTCTGAAATGTTCTGTGGCAACATTGCTAAAGCATACTCTGATGTCTGGAAAGGTTTTAAGTACAAGATTCATGAGCTAAGTGTGCTTTAAGATTATTGAGCAACTAAAAACCTAGGGCATGTAGTGGTTAATTACTCTCAGTGGAGAATGGTGTAGATGACAATGGTAATGACAGTCTGAACAGACTGACAAACTTTGCAACTAGGCAGAGAAAATTATGATAAATGTCTATATCAAGACTTGTGTTTAAACTTTTGCTGACTTCTCATCTGAAGTGTGTTCTCGAGTGGTCGGAATCTCCATAGGCTTCTTGCCCAGTTAATCTACGCTGAACTTGTTCTATATTTTTAATTTTATATTTCAACTGTGTTTAGTCTTTCTGTGGTTTCTTTTGATGACAAAATGGTTGTGATGTACAGTAGTTACTTTGCAGTGAAGAGTAGTTGGTATTTAAGCACAAAATGCATTGAAGTTCCTTGTCCTATCTGTTCTAAGCATGCATTCACATGAGTAAGTTACATGATGCTTCTATATTTTGATTTATTTGAGGTGTGGAGTTTTGGATTTCAGCAGTGGAGTTTTTTAAGACTTTTAAAAGTCTTCTGGGAACATGACTTTTGCAACTTCATTCCTGTGTCTTTGACCCATGAAGTGTAAAAAAGAGGTTAGTAACCGTACAAATAATAGCTGATGCTTTCACCTCTCAGCAAGTGCCTAATAAACAAGAAGAGTAGATAAGAATGTTTAAATAGTCAGGAAGGAAAAATGAAGCAAAGGAGTTGCAAATAGTAAATCACATGAGTAAGAAATGCGAACTTACTCCACAGTTTCCATATGAGGTTGCTCAGGCTGAAGTTTCTTGGCAGTTTGACATTGCACTGATTGTTTTCCACATATGTCAAAACTTATCCTTTAAAAAGGCTAGACCTCTGTACTGTTGTCCTAGTTGAGAATGAGCTGCATTTTTTTGGCTTCTCCTCTCTCCAAGGGAACCTGCTGCCTTAAGGGCACTTTATGACAACCTTGTGTGGGGTTCTCCAGGGCTCTCAAGTTGGTGAGCCTTGCTTGTTAGCCTTATGGATGGCCCAACAAGTAGGTGAACACAAAAAGCCAACTCAGCCTTTCAAAGGAAAACATTGTCTAATATCCCTGTTCAAAGTATAACACGAGTATGCATGTTTTAACTTAATAATAGACTTAATGCTTGCATAGAACTATTTCATCCAGGTAGGCCTATTTGTGATTTGGTAAATAATTATTAGTTAATGAAAGCACGTGTTTTGTTGCATAAAAACTGACTCATGCCGGAAGCTATATAGCAAACAACAGAGCAAAGAAACTTGTACATGTCCCATTGTTAAAGAACTGTAGATTTCTAAATGTCCTTCACAGACTTGCTCAGAACGTAGCTCCTCTGGCAAAGCAGATTTCAACAGGACTACCTGCAGAGTAAGGTGTTATGGGTATTGATAGAATGTAATACGGAGGAATTACAAAATTTGGTAGAAAATGAGTAATAGTAAGAGGTTAGGGAGTTTTCTTCCTTCTCAGGTAGAAAAAGAAATGCTCATTT
>VZTV01062178.1:0-23641 GCA_013400875.1 Anhinga rufa
TTCCCCTCTTCCTTTCTGGAAGGCCTGTGTCCTGCTCACTGAGTCACTTTAGAAGATATGAAATCAATAGCTTTGTGACTGCTGTGGTAATAGGGTGCACAGAGCCCCCTCTCAACAAAGCATCCTTCTCACTAACTCGTTCGCAGTTTTATGGTCAGGGGAGCAGAAGATACTTTCCACCACTCTATTTCTGTAGACCAGATATCACCTCTGGGTCCGGTGCCAACTCTGTCCTAAGAGCATTCTCAAATCTGAGCCTGCCTTGATGACAAGAAGGTCCTTCTACTTATTTATGTAATGAAGTACATACAGCTAAGTAAACTTTTCTGGCTGAAAGGTATTCATAAAGAGATAAGGATTTGAGTCAACTAAGACATTTTGCAAACTCGTGTAAATTTTAGCAAATCATTTTGGCTGCATAAAAAGAAATTAAAATAATTATTAAAATAATCTGAATATTTTGGCCATTTTCTAAACCTCAGGTTTTGATTTGCAGTTCTATGACTATTTGCTGCAATCTTAGTTGTAGAACATTTGTAAAACCTCAGAAAGGAAATGTTTGCTTTTCAGTTAAACTGAACTCTCTGTTTAGTACCATGTTATTTCTGTTTTCTGAAACTCCAGCTGAACCAAAAAACCCTGTTGTTTCCTACTGAGCCCTGAAAAGTACCTTAGCCAGGGGCTACCAGCGATTAGCGGCTTCAAGGTAAAAAAAAACAAAACCAAAAAACTCCCAAGCAAGTAATGTGATACTAGCAATACTGTTCTGTGCTCTCTCTGGTTGGTATGCCACAGCCAAGAATAATGTTAGGGGGTGCCACAAACAGCATGCTGCCTGAAAGCCATGTGCTGGGGACAATGGTCTAAACCAGAAACTGGTCTGTGGACGTGCAGTGTTCTGTAAGCCGCTTCTAAGGGGTTTGTAAAAACCAAATAGAAAAGCAAGCCCCATGCCTGTTGGCTTAAGTTACTTAGACAGGATCTGCACCTCTATATTTAGAGGGCTGTAAATCAAAGGAAGTTGGAGGTTGCTGGCCAGAGTTATCTATTATGTTTAGATAAATGCCAATCACTTTGATATTTAAGCCAAGAAAGTGCAGCCTCATTTCATGTTGGAAAGTGTTTCTTGTGGAGGGAAAATATTTCGTGTTAGTGAAAGAAAGCCCACTACACTGAACTCTGCCAGAGTTTCTTTGCACATTCATACATGCACATTTCATTCCTCCAGCAATTAAATGCTATCTTTCCTCTATGATAAACATTATTCAGTGATGTTATAATTCATTTCTCTATTGTACTGGGTGAAGCTTATCCTTTCTTCAAGTCACTTTGGTTTTATTTTCCTATGTAGCAAGGTATTAAGAACACCATTAATGAAACAAGATAACAAGATTTCATACACTGGTCGTATTTCTCGGCGCCACATTGGAAGTACAACGCAGTGACTGAAACACCATGTTTTATGGTGGTACGACACAGAATGATTTTCCTACATGTGAAGCATCTGAATTAGACTCCATATTCTGGCCTGGAGGAAAGCTTTCAGGATGAACTGAGCAGGAGACCTGACAGCAGCTACAGAGAGCTTGAGAGGAAGCAAAATCTGGTGACGGATTTTTAGGACGTTGTGTCACCAGAGATGAAGGGGCCTGCTTGAGTCCAGGACAAAAAGAAAAATGAAAATAAGTGAGGCATATTTACTTAAGCTTCAAAAAGGTTGATCTTGTCCTGGTATGAGGACTGGAAGAGGTAGGGGCTTCTGTTATTCTGATCCAGTTCACTAGACTGTGTATGCATGTGTTCAAAATAAAAAAGTCAGCGATTACTGTTTTACGTATGTAAAAAACCATATTGACAGCAATGAGCATGATAAATTAGGTCAAACTTTCTCCTGCTGTCTGGAGGCAGTGGCAATTCCTTGGGGGTCAGTGGAGAAGGGGAGACCCTTTCTGTGTCAGTACAAAGTAGTTTCTGAATTACTTCAATTACACCTACGGTGCGTTTTAGAAGAAACAATGGATACTGTACCACTCAGCAGATGACATTTTAAAAATGTCATTTGACATGATTCTTTCTTTTAAGAGCAAGGTGCTAATTCTACTAATGGCTGGGAGAAATTCCCACCCATGTCACTAAGTATTATCATATCAGCTGCATCTTCCAGACTCTTAGCCATCTTGGTACTTCTGGCAATGATGTATGCTACTGTGACCTACAGAGCTGCTCCAAAACCAGTGTAAAAATTACGTAAGTACCACCCTCGGTTTTTAGAGAAACATTTTAATTAGCTGTAGTCAAAAGGATCACAGTCTTTCCTAATCTAAGCATGATGTAAATTATTCTCCACCTCATGAGTGATCAGGTTAGGTAAGTTGAAGAGAGGTGTCACCAGGGCTTTGTGTTCATTTTGAGTGCAGATGCCAGCCTCTGGCTGCCATGGGGACGCTCTTTTCCCCATCACCCCTCAGCAAGCTTGCACAGAGGGGTTCACATCCTGCAGGCAGCTCCTCTCGCAGCGTTGAGATGGAAACATCTTCTCTTCCCCAGGTAGTTCAGATCGATATCTGTCAATATCTTGTCACTTCATTCTTCTGCTGCTGCTTTAGCCTGGAATGAATTGAGTTTTCCATGTTTGTTGTGCTCTTTTTCCTTTTTTTTTTTCTTTCCTTATTTTTAAAGTAGGATTTGTGGTTCATTCTTTCACCTTTCTTGCACAAGGTTTTTCTTGCTGACACAGCAGCCATTAGCTACAGTTTAGATCTCCTAAGTCTGTATATCACTTCATTACGAGAGACTTCTTAGAAATAGACCTTAGCATTCTGAATAAAAACACAACCTGGCCTTTGATTTCTGGAAAGTGTTGGGCTATGGGATGTCAAAGGATCACAGCAATGAGCTGCTGCGTGATCTGCAGCTGGCCTTTGCTGGGTGCCTTGAGCAATATTAGCTCTGTTTTCTGATTTCCCACTTGGACCCACTTTGAGTACTGCATTTCTCAGATGCAGGAACTTGTTGCTGGAGTGTAAATGTTGTAATATCAAAATCAGCTGCTCCTCCATCTCTAACTAGCAGTTAAACATCCCATTCTCGATATGTAGGAAGAAGAAACATTAGCAGATTTGAGGGGCATCATTAGCAATGCGTTGCTAATAAGAACCTCTCGCTTATTCCAGCTAGAGGTGGGAGAGCCCTGCTCCAGTGAAAGCTCCCTTCCCACAGCGACGGCTTTTGCAGGTGTCAGCCCACAAAGTTATCGTTTCAGGTCTGGTCTTTTTTTAATTAGGACACACTCTGCTGAGAATTGATCCTCGGGAAAAATGTAAATCAATGCCACCGTGGCTTCTAGAAAGTAACTGGTAGTCACCACTACTTGGCATTGCCCTCAGCTGGTAGTAGGCACAGTGTGAACCTTTCCTACAGCTACTGTCGCACATTTGTGTGCAGAGGGACAGTGGTTTCCTGGGCAGTCAAATTGTGACTCAGGTGGTTCCCAGCCCTAACAGCTTGCATTCAGAAATCAAGATAGTCATTAACCCTCGCTCCTTGGTGCCTTCTCTGCACACAGGGTGTATCAGCCCTTTACTACCCTTACTTTAAGAAGAAAGTTATAATTATTCAAGTTGGTGAAGGAGGAAAGCCATAAAAGTAAGAAGAGACATGATATCTAGATGCCAGCTTTCTATCAGAAAACCAATTATGAGTAAATGCAAATGTCATTCAGGACAAAATGCTATCCCTTTTGACAGAAAAGAACTTCGAAAAAAGATTAAGTTATAAAGAATATTTATACTTCATTTTTGGTTTATGTATGTATGGGAGGAAAAGAAAGATTTTTTTTTCTCTGATTAAAAAAAATTCATATTAAAACATTATGAGAGGCTCATGCAGTATTTCCCAAATCAAATATTTTAACCCTTTCATTTGTGCAGATTTTACAAAACTAGAATATCCTGTGTTGTAAAGCTTGCTACTGTTTTTTTTTATTTGTTTATCAGTGTTTTTCTATTAATAAAACTGAGGAGGTTCTGCCAAATTTTAACGGAAATTAAAACAACTTCTACTTGAAGACTTGGGGGAAAAGATACTTGAAAGAAGCATTCGTCCATGCCTATGAAAACCTTCACTCCATGCACACTAACAAGCAAGGGGATGCAAATATACAAATATACGTGCCTGGCTCTGAGCTGACTGAAAGCAAAGGGAAGAGCAGTTTCTGTGAAGAAAAGACTGCTCATGAGGGATTTCTGTAGTACAGGGGCCTATGCCTACTAGGTTGAGCAGCAAGCATCTGAGCTGCTTATTTGAACAGCAGTAAGGTAAATACAAAAGCAATAAGATAAAATACTGTTAGTTTTCCCCTGCTTTCCCCCCTCTCTTACTGAACTGCACTTTTCATTTTCTATTAAGGTCAACTGGGCAGGCTTTTTGAAACTCCTGTATGTTGAAATGTAAATAAAATAAAACAAGCAGGAGGGAGATGAAAAGAAATGGCTGGTCCTAATGAGTGTAAGTTTGTACAACAGAGCTGAGAGGAACATCCCACAGGCAGGGTCAGATACTGAGCGGGTATTTGCAGCTCCACAGGCATCAGCCGAAGACTCAGCCCTGGACGTTTAGCGTGGTTTCTAGCATGGCAGCCAGTGTCAGCACGCTGCCTTTCAGCGCCTCTTTGGCAGCTGCCGAGCAAAGGCCGGCTCCTGTGCAGAGGTGGCTCCAGTGATTTCCCTCCTCCATCCCTCCCGTGATGCAACACCCGAAAGGCTCTAGAGGAAAAGATGCGTGTGGCTGCCTGCCCCCTTTCTCCATCAGGCAGCAAGGGGGGAAGGGAAAGAAAGGAGGGGAAAAACCATTCAGCCCCATGCGTTTCTCTTTCTCCCAGCAGCTGACGGGGAGCTGCTGCCAGCCTCCCTATTAGAAGTTTACAGAAAAGGTGAGCTCATCTCATTTGATTAGGACTGTCACCATCAGACAGTGTTTGCAATTAGTCCACGCCAGCCTTATTCAGGCTTTGGACGCCTTTCAGCGGCGAAAAAGGGAACACTTGAGCTCCATTGAATTGGAGCGTGGCATCTGCTGCACGCTGGGGGAAGAGGTTGGGGGTCAGTGCTTGATTTTGATAAAGCGTGCCAGATTAATTGTCTTCAGTAATCCTGTTTGTCATGGTAGATGTGCAGAGAAGTCTTTGTGGCACAGCCTGACATATGGGCTGGCCGGCTGCTTGCCTATTCAGTCCCTCCCAGCACATGCTTTTCACAGTTGGCCTAGTTCCCAGCACCTTGTTTTCCCGGGGAGCCAGCCTCCTGCGCCTATTCAGCTGGCCCCCCATTCCACAAACAGGCTCCCTAATCTTCAGGCCTGTCTGGGCTATTCAAAGCGATTGCATTATTCAAAGAGATCAAGAAAGAGACTGGGGGCAGGCGGGGGAAGTGCAAGAGGGGGAAAGAGAGTGGTGCAATTTGGAAAAGAAATAAGCAGCCATGTACTTCAGGCAGAGCTCTTCAGGAGGCTGATTATAGTCCCTCTCCAAATCTGAATCTATCGCGAAATTATACCCTGCCTCTTTTGTAAAATAAATGCTAATAAGAGGTAATTTGGACCCTGCTGATTATTAACTTCAATGGGGACGCTCTTTTTCCCCTGTGTTTTTGTTATGGATTCTTGGATTTTTCTCCCCGCTAGAATTCATGCTCAACAGCAAAAGAAGAAACAAGAGCATTAAGAAACCTCTTTAAGTGCCACAGGAGCAGGAGAAACGTGGCACAACAGAGGATGGGCAAGCATCTAGCTGGGCAGCGCGGTCTGGAGTTACCGGGGGACCAAGAGTGGCATCAGTGTCCTGAGGAGGGCTGGAGGGTGATCCGGCACACCCACACTCCCACGGCTGAAACGCAGACCCCTGCGTCCTGCAGCTGCACAGCCACCTCATGAAAGCCTGCTTCCCCAGGGAGGGGGAGAGCAGGAGGGAGATGGGTCTAAGCCGATGGGAGAGGAAACAGGAAGAAGTAGCAAGAATGGTCCTTTCCTGGGTTTCTTAAGAGCCATTTGATTATGCATTTAACTACATGTCCATAAACATTGCTTTACAAGAGCTCTTAGGATACAAAGTCTTCATGCGTGAAATGGGAACAGCTTTGAAGAAATGTTGATAATTCAGTATGTCAGCCAAAACCTCGATTTCTATGGGCCATAACCTGAGCTATTTCAAACCCCATGTTGACTTGGCTAGAGCCACATCTTCAGCCACAGAAGAACCCTCTAGGTGTATGTCTACCAAGTCAATAGCAAAAATAATAATAAAATAATTTGGTTTTTAAAAAGCACACAATTTCCCTCACTACATTTTGCCTTTTTACTGTTCAGAGAAACAGCAGAAATAAATGGATGCTGCTGAAAGATATGTCCTGTAAGAACGTGCAGAGAACGTGCCCAGTGCCCGGTTCATAAATTCCCCTGAACTAGACTACATGTACACCAGCTACTCTCTGTACCAAAACCATGGTGGCATGAGGCCTGACTTGCATGTGCTGAATGGTCATCTGACACATCTTTACAGTCATCTGATTGTGTGTCATGTTTCAAGCCATTTTGAAGGACTATCCAAACCTCTTCCTACTGCAGGCAGAAAGTGGAGGATTAAAACTTGGAATAGTGCCCTGTAAGGAAAACACGCCATATAGCAGCCTAACAGTATGTCAAAGAACAGCTCATAAGGTGGCTATAACACTTACAAGCTTAGCACTGAAGAATGGCAAGGAGATTCTCAGGCATGTTCAAAGAACTTCCTTTGCTATGTTGTTGTTTTTTTTTTTTAGCCATCTTACTCCAACTTTATTTCTTTTTGTCACTCCCATAATGTCTTCAGGATCATCTTTGATCCTTGCCCAGAAGTTTCTGGGTAACAATCCACCACATCAGTCCCTGGCTTCTCCTGAGTCCCAGCTCTTCCTCTCAGCAAGCTCATCACAGCCATCTGCTGTCATCTGCAAAGGCTCAGCACCACCCAATTTAAATTCAGGTTCACATTAAGGAGGTCAGAATTTTTCCCCCCCATCTTCATCATGTTTAGCTCTCAGAAGCTACCTATGCTTATGCCAGCTGTCAGGTCCTGCTTTACTATGGTTTTCTTATCTGCCCCAGAAATCAAATTTCAGACTGTGTTTTAAATATAGCATCCATATGCTTTTTAAGAGGTAAAACCGCATGGTTTGGAAATTAATGAGGAGGAAGCCTACTCCCAAGTCAAACACTGACAAAATGCCTTCTCTCTAACAAAGGCAGTGTGTATATTTATTTGACTATTGCCTCTGCTATTTCTGCTGCTATGTCTCTCATTGAGCCTCATTGTCCCTACTCCCCCACATAATGAAATAGATATTGTATTGTAAGTACAGTAAAAGAGATGTAGGAGAACCAACATTTCTTACGTGTTGTCTTCCAGGTGGGTGTGTAGCCTGAAAGGGAGTTGTAAAACAGAATTACCATCCTCTGTTCAGCCTGGCATTTTTCTACTATTTCTGCTAGATGACTGAGTTTCAAACTAATAAAAAAGTTAATTCCTGAGGCTACTGTTCCAGTAGGGACCAGAATAGACAAGCACTCTAACACAGCAAACTGGGATTTCCATGCAGCTGGCAAGCCAGGAGCAGGTATCTGCTACGATTACATGAAGCCTTTGAGGCCATTAGGTTGTTGTTAGATGTGGGCTGAAGAACCATGGCGTGCTCAAGTCAGTAATCTCATCTTTAAACAGAGCTTCGTCTTTGTAGGGGAAGGATGGCTGAGTTTATTTTTGCAACAATGTTGGTGTGTCTCTTACAGAGACACAAATCTTCATCTTTGAAGAGTGCCATTTTCATGGCTAAATGAAAAATGGGGGTTTTATAAATACGTATCTGATTGATGAAGATATCTGCACCTATATGATTTTTTCCCAAAAGCAAAGCAAAAAAGATTCTCTTTGTTGAGGCCAGGTCTAATGGCAGGAGGATAACCTTCATACATTTTAATATTCACCTCAAGTATTTTCTAATTCCCTGAGAAGCTTAAAGTTTCAGCTATCCTTGGAAAAAATATCCTGGTCTAAGATATATATATAATGACAAAGTGGGAAAATGACAGAAGGTTTTTCAGAACCCCCAAAATAGCTGAGAAATGAGTAGAGCCTCAAAATTTAGTTTTAATACTTCATACTAACAAGTTCATTCAGGAGATAAAGTTTCACATGACTGGCATGGCCCTTTTCTTCCATAAAGTTTGAGAAGAATCAGAAAAAAATATTTATCAGTAAATAATCCAAACCAAATTGCTGTCATTCAGTGAACTTATTCAAGGAATTTTAGCTATCCAGATTATCCTATTTGAGTTTTAAATAGAAGCAAGTAATTTAAGGAATACCTTAAGACTTTTATAAGAAAGAAGGAGGAAGCCTCTTTCCTCCAGTGTCTCTGTAAGTTGGCCACAGACAGGTGCCAGCAACGAATAGGAGTTTCCGATATCAGCTGTGCCTGGTTCACTTACCTTTCCCTCCTCCCCTTGTTTTAACTCGCTGTTGACTAAGATTTCTGAGGAAGGAAACATCTTGTTTTAGTGATAGTTTGAAGGATTTCAGTATTTTTAGTAACTTAGAGTACAGAGGGAGATCCTTCAAAGATCAAAATAAAGTGAAAACAGGGATATTTCAGATGAATTTAGTAAAATCCTTTAATTTATTTTGAATAATGCTTGCCATGTATTTTGATGGAAACCAAGGGCAAAATCCTGAGTTAGCGCATGGCCTAGTACGGCCCATATAGAAAACAGCAGAGAAGAAAGAGGATGAATGCATTGGTGCCCTCTAACTTGCAAGTCAAAGCCAAACACACAACATTAATAGACATGAAGAGTTTTCTTTCACTGGCATTAAGCAACTCTTGTAAGAAGATTGTTGGTTTGGAGGAGATCACCTCTTGAAACAAAGTTGTTCTCAGTGGATAAGTCAGTCATAAGCAGAGCGTTCATGTGCCCAACATCTTCTTAATAATACTGTGCTCCGTCTGTCATGTTACCTCTTGCAAAACGGATTTATTTCTGCAGAGAATAAACTAAATTCCTGATTCCTCCTGAGTTCTCAGGCATACTAGTTACTAAAACCATCAGAAAAAATTATAGTTCAACAGAACTAGGTAACACATACATGTATTTATGCTGTATGGCACAGTCACACCTGTAGCAAATTAAAAACTGTAATATATATGGAGTGACAGATCACTGACAAAACCAGAAAATTATGTTACAGCTATTATTTTCTGAGTTTCTCAGAACATATCCACAATTCTGTACTTCCAGAGTCTTTGATAAACCCAAAGATAAAAACAGGAATTGAAATTAATGAAGTCATTACATATTACATTGCATGTTTCACTTTTTGATGTTAATACTTAAGTATCGCACTGGAGAAAAACCAAAATAATATTCCAGCCTTATAAAAACTACAGCAGTTGCCTCTCATCAGTGAAGGCAAGAACTAGTCATCTGCATCTTAAACAGTGAAGACACATGTAACCCCCTCTATTAAAAATAGATTATACCTTTTATATCTTCATGAAAGCATCATAAGGTTATACATTAATTATACATATTTCATACATATTTTCACAAGAAAGAATAAATTTGGACTGGCCCAATTCTTCATTAGTGTGACTCTATGTCCCTTTGAGTAGCCAAGGGATATGTTACTAGCCTGATTTAGGACTGCTCACCACCACATTCCCACTTTGAAGGCTGAGTATATTTGTCTCTTATTGCCCCACACTATTAAGATCTTGTATTGAGTTGGAGAATGAAACAGAGAAAGCTACAGTGGGACAATCAGGAGCGCAAGAGAAGTTTTTGCTAAGCAGGGAAAGTCCTTTTATTTGTACCACTTACAAGATTACTGAGTTACAGAGGAGCAAATTAATCTCATCACACTTATTTTTCATTCTTGTTAATGCCTCCATTTTAGGGTCAAAAGGTCCCAGTTTTCTCACCAAATTTATCAGGCTGAGGCCAAGCCCAAGACTGTAAGGACACATACCTTTGCCAAGTAACAGAGTTGGTCTGGCTGAGCCTCCTACCTTCTGCTCTACTCCCTGTGACTGGCAGTGGCCCCTGACGAATAACTTCAGAGAAAGCCTCAGCATTACAGCACTTGAAAGAAATATATCAGCAAGCTTTACACAATACACAGGATAAAGTAAAGACCCAAAAAATGATGACACACAGTAAATGTCAGCCTAATGGTCTGGCATGCCTTTCTTTTAATAACACTGGGACGGAAGCAGGTGTTTTGGGTTGGGATTCACCTCATTTAACTTCAATAATCTAAAAGTCAAGCACCTAACTATATCTCAGTTTTAGAGCACACAGCATACCCAAAAGGACTACCATCTTCTCTAGAGGGCAATTTGTCCTATTCCAGGATGCCTGATCTCAAGATTAACCTCTGGAATAACACTTTCTGCATTACTTACAGGGGGAGGCAAAATGGGCGGTGTAGTTCAGATGGCTGAAGTTCAGATTAATAAAGATCTCCTTTAGCAGTATCAGTGGAAATTTTTTTAGGCAAAAACATTAAGATTTCGTCCAACTGTTGTTATTACACACTTCTGTAATGCTGTTGGAGCATAATATTCTTCATACTTAATAGAATAGAACATTATTTTGCCCAATAAGGACTTGATATTTTCATGGATGATACAGCTTTTATCAATGATACTTTAAAATAAAGTTTCAAAGTAAATTTCCATGTACTTTTGTTATTTGCTAGAAAATAAAATTATTCTCCACAGAAAGAGCTTAACATTTTTAGTACGCTCGGGTTAATTAAGGCAGCTTGCACCATTCAAAGTAGTATTTCAGATAAACTGACCAGCCATTGTAAATGCTGTCCAAGGGAAAGAAGTGAGAACGGAGGGGCCCCATAAGTCAGAAAGTAACCCTAAGTCCTCTGTATGAGAAGACCACTGAATCTGCATCAGCATAAAACAAGTGCAATTGATATAACTGAATCAGAAGACATATGCAACTGAATATTTTTTTCCTGATACCCACCCTAGTACTGGAGTAGGCAATACAGTCTTCACTGCATCAGAAGAGACAGTTCTTCATTTATTGCCACATTATGCTAATGCAAGAAACACGTGGAGCGCATGTAGATTCTGCCCAAGCTAACAGGGGATCATATGTAGAACAAATCTTACCAGTGATAAAGGAACCTGAAAGGATTAATTTATCAGACTTTTTTGGGCAGGCTCTCTTTTAGTCCCTAATCCTTTTCTTTCTGGTTTCTCTATTTCCCCTTCCCCCAGTCCCTCCAAAGCTTCCAACCCATGTTATCATTTCCCGTGTTTGCAAAAGGATAAGCAAAGAGTCCTGCTTCTCAGAAATCCCCTGCAATCAGCTGGCTCTCTCCATCTCTGCATGCCCCCCCTCCCACCCACTCCTCTCCCCCTCCGCTGTGTACAATGTACTGGTGACAGGTGGTTGCTGGTTTCTGTAATTCTGGATACAGCTCCAGTCAGACCCAGTGGCCTGTAAAAAAAAACCCTAGAGCTTAGGAAGAGAAAAAGCTCTGGCTCTGAAAGTGCTGAGACAGGCTGGTACGGGGACTCAGTACAAAAAGAATTCAGTACAAAAAGCCAAACCCAAATGAAAAGAGCTGCTGCCAGGATCATCACGAGGTCCTCTGCTGCACAGATGTCTACTGAACTAAGCTGAAACTGATGAGTCTTTTATCGGGGCCCCCCTCCCCTGTAGATACCCACAGCAAGACTCAGCTGCCTGGCTCAATTATTATTATTCCAAGGGACACAGTATATGTGATAGACATCTGACACTCAGAGAATGAAGCTCAGATGAGACTGACTGGCAGAATGCCTCTTTTTTTTTTTATTATTTATTTTTTGCTACTCACAGCAAAAAGCTGATTAGTAAGTTTACAGGAATTGAAAGGATTTGGTGCGCTGTGGTAGCAGTAGGAGCAGTGTTTTAACAAGCTAATTGCTTTCAGGATACTCAAGCAAGGGTCGGCTAACAAAGGTGGCCCCTACCGCTCGGTACTTACACGGGTACTCCATGTTTCACTGCCTCACTTGCAGCATTTTGCCTTTCCAGTTAAATAGAAACGGGCCTGTTAACTGTGTGTTAACATGCTCAGTCTGTGATCTATGCATAACGTTCTACCCATTTACCTTGCCCTATGCTTGTGAGTTTATGATACAGTTTCTTCCCGTGTATGATAAAATGGGTTTATGAATTATAAACCAGTTGTGAGCTTGCAATAGGCTATATCTCAAAAAGACTTCAGCACCTAAAAGCCCTTTGCTCTCCAAGGCTTAGCTGATATTTTTCAGTAAGACTAAAGCACGCGCTTATTGTCATTGTCTTGATATCAAACGTCGGACATACATTTTGTTATGTCAGAGCACCTGTCCAACACCTGTTAATTTCTCTGAAAGCAGCAGGCATAGAAAGCAAGTGAGGGTGATGGAAACTGGGCACTCAGCACCTTCTGAACCTTGGCTATAGACGAGAGAAGCAAGTGAAAGCAAGCTGCCTCTGGTTACTGCAGGTGCTGCAGTTTGCTGAAGAACAACTTTCAAGAAACGTTGACCAGGCAAAACATAAAGATCCCATTGTTTATATATTAGAATGGACAGCCTGTGGGGTTTTTACTTTAACCATCTGCCTTCCAACTTTGATATAAAAATTCTGCTCTCTAATAAATGTTTAGTGCATTAGGACACATAACTCGCTGGAAAGAAACCAAACCAAACTCCTTATACTTCACAAGGATAAATTAGCAAGTGAAAAGCAAGCCTTTCCAAACCCCCTTTTGTATGACTACAATCATTTAACTTAGAACTTGGAAAGTTGAAGGTCTAGTCACTAATCTACTGACTCCATCACAGAAGGGTGAATTTAATTTAGGAACTGCCAGCTCCAGGACTGCATTCAGTTATACCAACTTGAAGAAATTTATGTGATAATCCTTTTTATCAGCATATTTAGTCTCTTTCTTGAGCCAAACAGCACATCAACCAAACAAAAGATGTGCTTTACTAGCTAATAGGTTAGCTGGCTATCTTTTTTGGCTGGACTATTCCCTGCTTTATCTTCAGTGGATGATGAGGCATATAAATCAGTGTCTACATGTAGAGGTGGCATGCTGTTTACACAGCAGGCTTATATTATCATAGTAATCATATATGGGTAATAAATAAAACTGGAGCAAGGAACCAAAGATTTGCTCCATTCAAGGAAGCTCTCTAAGAAAAAAGTGTTACCGAGAGCCACATAGAATATACAGACCTCTCCTGTAAACTGTACCAAAGCTCTTGGGCTTGACAAAGTTAAACCTCCAGATGTAATGCATTTCTCTGTTGTACTTGAACCGGCCAGGCTGGAAAGTTCAAAGCTAGCGTATAGCCCTGAGCCGCCTACATGAACTTACATCGCCTCTGATAAAGCTGCATATCCTTGCAAACACCTGCTGCCTTTGCGGACAGGAACAAGGAAAGACTTCATGACACTTTGTCCACCTAACAAAGGCCACAGGACTTTATTGGTAAGACAGAGGGGAAACATGGAAGCAGCTGGGCAACCGGAGCAATGCGCCTGCGCCTGCTCTGAAGTGGAGGGTAGGGCCAGGTTTTCATTACTGGCTTGCTCCAAAGGTTGCCTTTAAACCCGGGTGGTTGATGATGGTGGTTTGGTGTGGCCTGAGCTCATGTATCAAGATACCCGACGCAAGTGTAGCCTCTGGGTCCTGTATCAGCCACTTTCTGAAAATCCCTCGTTAGTCTTTTTAGTCTGAAACTCCCTAGTTCGTCATCAAAGAGCTTAACGCAGACAGCAAACTGGGAGCCTCGGGGATGGCTTCTTATCGCCTGCCTCCAACTCTGTCAATGGTTTCATTGCGTGAAACTAACAGGATCTTTCGCAAGAGAACAGAATTGTCCTTTTGTAGGGTGTTCCCAGAGCTATGTACTTAGGAAAAAAAAGTGAAAGATAAATAAGTGATGTTTAACAGTGCAGCAAACAAAAGATTGTGTTAACTTCATACTTTCACCCTCAAATACAAACACCATGAGGTTTTGGCCCACCTCAGTTTTTATTTTTGGCCATTACAACAGAAAGAGCTCCAACAAACATGGTGGCTTTCTGATTCAATGCAGGGGGTTTGTTGTTGTTTAGATTTCTCCTGTGAAAACAATGCTTGAAGACATCGGGCCAAATTTATCCCTGGATTAACTCCACTGACGTCAATGTAATTACGCTAGGAATTAATTTGCCTCACTGATATCATTTGCTGGATCCTATATCTACTTCCAAAATGCAATTAGAAACCAATTTCCTCAATCTTTTATTTTAGAGATAGGCAGCTTGAGTTTCTTTACAAAGATACTGGACTAACAAAAAAAGTAACTATTTCCTGTCACTGGCATTTGCACCAGCAAAACGGGGAGCAGGCTCGGAGGTTTTGCACTGTTTAAATGTCAGCCGCCTGCTTGTTGGCTTTGCAGTGTAAACGCAGGCTGGGAGATCTGCAATCTTAGTTTATCACCCTTTATTTTCTTTTTGTAGTTTTTGGCTCATTCCACCAGGCAAAATACAACAAACAAATTGATTTTGCTGTGAATTTACTGTGTGGATCTCTACACTATGAATCTATTGTATAGTAATGCCATTACTCGGAGAATATTGGCTTTCTGTATGCTATTACAAAGGATTACTGAATCAGACAATATTGAGAAAATGTTTATTATATTAGGTTTTAACAGTGGCTCTATTAATCAATGAACCAGCTGTCTCAACATTTGCACCAGACGTAGGTACAGGTTAGCTAAATTTAAGTTTTTTTAAAAAGGCATCATGTTTCTATCTAAAAGCTTCTCTATTAAATTCAGTAATTTGCTTCTACACAAAAAATGTACAGCTCTCATTAAGAAACCTACAAAATAGTACAAAAAAAAAAAAGGATAAGAGTGTTGTAAAGTAATTATTGAGGAAGCCATAAAGGTGAGCAATCTTTTTCCACCTGTTACAGCAGTTGGCAGGTCTGATTGTGCTTTCTTGGTGAAATCTACGCTGAACCACAACAAAATACACCCATCGTTACTGTTAGAAGAAGCTGGAACTGAGATTTTTCTCACCACTTCTTGGCAGCATTTGTAATTTTTTGCCAGGAGTGAAAATATTAAACACAATAAAATCCCTCTTCTTCATAAAGGTGTTCTGTATCTCCTTGCCTCTGTGTCTCATGCATAAAAGTGTGGCAAACAAAAGTGCAAATATTGTAAATAATAGAAAAACAACTATGACTCACAGAATGAAAAGGCAGGAAAAGACAGCATGGAGGAGGGGCAAAAACTAGAAGAAAAATGAAATAACAGCAATTATTCCAGCGTTAGAATAACCCATTAGACATGGCTCACACCAGAATTGTCAGTCTCTGGGAAAACACAGGGAGAGATTATAGTCACCTCTCTTCTAAGAGTCCACATTTATTATATCCAAGCCACTGACATGCTATCTGTAGCAGCAAATTTCCCGTGAGTAGAGGGCAGCCACGGGCAAGGCCACCCTGGTGGCACCCCACTCTGCGGCACCCCAGTCGCACCAGCTGGCAAAAGGGTAGAGCCCCACCAAGAGAGGGGCTGCATCAGGCCAGCCGCGGGGGCTCAAGCTGAGATTGCAGCAGTTCTGCAAGGCACAGATGTGCTGCCTGATTCAAACTCCCTCATGGTATAGATTAAAGAAATGCTGATGTGTATGTTAAGGAGAAATATCTACCACTGCTCAAAAAGCCCTTGGCATATCTAGGCTTTGTCAGTTTAGCTGTCCTGTGGATTTGCCTTTCAGCTTTATTCTCAAGTCTTTTATACACGGGGCAAGGCTTCCTGCTCTTAGAAGCCAAAGAGAAGGCATATTCCCCAAATCTTTCTCAGATGTGTCTGTATCCTGGCTCAGTATGTCTATAGATAAGGGGAAAAGAAAGGAAAGCACATTGGAGCAATCTAAGTGGATGTAATTTTCTTTATACATAATATGCCTATTTTCCGGGCATCAAACCAGATTTTAGATAAATCGTCCTCCTTCCCTCCTCCTCCAGGTCTTACTCCGGCTATAAACATCCTTCACATGGGGAAGCATGGCTGGCACCAGGCCTAACCAGATCTCAAAACAATTTATGTAAAAGTTTGGACCTGAACAGTCTCATGGAGGGAACTCTACTTAATCATCACAGAGACCAGAACTGAAACAAAATTTCCTGGCCCACGGTTTTTGGAGGTTACTCCAGGCCTCTGGCTAAAAGTTAGTCATTAATTTGTTGAATTCATGGCCAGGGTACCAGGGAGAGCTTTCTGGATAACAGTATCAGCATGGAGGAGGTTTATCAGTGCATTCTCTTGTAGCATAACCTAAAAATGGCACTAGAAAAGTAGTACAGATCCTCTTTCTCTGGCAAATAGGCTCTTAACCCATGAGCAGCTCTCTGAGAATCGATACCTCCACCCCACTACAGTGAGAAAAAACAACTTCTGTAAGTAGAAAGTTATGACCTACACCCTGTCTCCTCCTCCCCTCCCCATTCTCTTTTTGAGCAGCTTATAAAACAAAGAGAGAGACTTCTGGAGTCGTCTCCAGCTCCTGCAGAGTTTCCATGGACACTGGCTGCCTAAATACCTTTTTGTGTCTTAAGGGAGAAAAAGTATCTACTGGTCTAATTCAGGAGGTTCATTCCTTTGAATGAAAGCCCTGTAGAGCCTCACAGACTGCTGGAGTGTATCAGGAAGGTAATAAAATTGAGAACTGTTTACTTGTCCCAAGTAACAGGAGCAAACCGTTTGACTGGAAGACAGAAAGCTTCATGAAGTGACCAGGGCAATCTCAAAAGCATTAATACATTAATTGGTTATGTTTTGGGTTTTTTTTTTTTTTGTTATACACTGTAAATATGCTATATGAGGCAGATAGGCACTTTTTAACACTGCCTCATCTTAGGCAGATTTTGGACCATTTTGCTGTTATTATACATTGCATGAACAGCAATAGGTTGTAGGGGTGGCAACCGAATTGAGAGCTGTATAGACACAAAACCAACAGGCTTCCTGGACTGAGATAGCTCACGGTCTATGCTTCTACACATTTTAGTACTAAATTTGGTCACTGATGTCTAACCCTTCAAAATGTATTGATTATAAGTCAATATTAATAATTTATAAAACTATTGCTTAGAGGTGTGTAAATTGAGGTAGCTTTTGAACAAGCACGTTAGAATTTGGCAAATTTTGCCGGCAATTACTCTGCCTCCAAATTAGATGCATGGATATGTTCTACTTTAACTATATTTGACATCTGTTGAGTGCTTTGGGGATACTGGCGACGAGAAGAGAGGCATAAGGTTAGGGTCATTGCTTGAGGGCAGCTCTAGTGCATGTTATTTCTTTGATCACATATTTATGCTTTGAGAGAACATAAAGGAGTCTGTCCTCCACTTGATATACATCAAGTGTCATTGATGCTAGAGGACTCAGATTACTAGTTACAGGTTTGCACCACAGTCCTTTTTGTATATTAATTAGCTTGAGCATTGCATAAGGTTACTTTGATAGGGGCGCTTAAAAAGCGCAGTCTATATTACAACCAAACTCCTGTCTCCTTTCATGGGAGCCCTGCCTTCTGTCAACATTTTGCCCGAGGATGGTCTGAAGGACTTTCTCCCCCCACCCCCTACAGAGCATCCATCGCCTCCACTTCATGTTTAAAAATCAACCCAGACTCTTGGCAACATGGAATGAAAAGCCAAGCGAGACAGACTAATACAGAGTTTGTATTAACGTTTTGACTCAATCTAGGATTCTACAATGATGAATGCTCTGAGACAGGTTCCTGAAGCGCTACACCAGGAGAAAGCACCACTGAGTTGTGTAAGCAGAAAAACTGCACACAAATCTCCGAATTTGCTTTACAGACTTTACCTTATCTGTTAAGTAAGCAGGAAATTATGTTATTAGTGCAAATAGAAAGGCACGATTTCTTCCCAGAACGATGGGCTGTGGAAGGTTATTCATACAGAGTCATCGCCTGTGGGACTCCCAGATCGATGCACATTTTCACACTCCACCAAACCTGGGCAGAAATTTTCCCGATGACTTCTCTACTGTGTATAAATTTTTGGCAGAGAGCAGTTTACTTCTGAAGGCTTTTAAGATTGGTGATAAATGCACAAATGTCATACATACAAATATAACATACACATCGAATATTGTAAGAGCGTTAAATTTACCTATCTGGCCCCTGGGTTCATTTCAACCCTTTTCACTCCCATTTGCCCCCTTGGTGCTATTTCCTGGCCCAGCTCAATTAAAGGACAAATTCATCCCGGCGTGTGTCCTAGGGGCCCTAATGAAGTCAGCTGTCAAACTCCCATCACGCAGCTGCCCTGCTGCAGTATCTGATGGCCACTTGTCAGCTGCTTCACCCAGTCAAGCCCGGACAAAGGCCCCTTTGATGGGCTGCCTTTCTCCAATCAATCTACACCTTCTCCTCTTGGACTTCAACATCTGCTTCAGTGTAATTTGATTTTATATTCAGTGCAGCCTGACCCTATTGATAAATTAAATCTATCTGAACCTGATATCCTCATGCCACCACGGGGTAAATGACTTGCTGTTTAATTTTGGCTTTTGCCAGACGTGACATGGTATCAATACTGACTCTTTTGTGTGTGTTTGGGTCATTACTTGAATAATTTAGGCTCCAGATCACAATTAGGCTGGGGGGGAAGGAGTAGAGAGCCTTTTCAGAAGTATGTACAAAAAAAGTAAATCAGAACAATTCCTTCTAGGGTTTTAGTATTGCTTTCCATAATCATTATTTTTCCTGCTAATCATGTTTTATTGCTCTGCCTTCCAGGTGTATTTGCCACACACACAAAAAATCAGGGTTTTTTTTTAAAAAAAGCAAGTAGCATTAATTTATAAAATCTCTAATAACTAGAATATCTACCCACTGAAGACTGTTTTCAGTGTAGATTGAAATGGAGGATTCTCCTCATATGCACACAATTTCTTTTTGTAAACAAATAAAAAACACACACCCACACACCCCAAATGAGAAAATTCCTGGAACTATATATGCCTTATTTGATAAAATCTTTGCAACAATTCAAAATTAAAATAAATACTGTACTTTATCCCCACAACATCCTATTTTATGGGTGAAAAAACTTAGGAGTCTACCTTTCTAGACACTCCAGCACTTTTCCCTCAAATTATTGACATTTTATGGAGTTATTTACTTTTTTTTTCTTTCAGAACAGCCTGAAAAGACTGTGAGATCTCCTACCTCTCCCTCCCCCATACCTGCCTCCTTCACCAAAGACTTGTTGATCCCACCTTGTCCTCTTAATCTGCTTCTTCCTTCTCTTTTTCCAGGCCAGAAGGGCCACCTGCAATCATGACCCTGCTCAGGGCCAGGGGAAGGAGCTCCTGGCCAGTGGGAAACAGAGCTTGTAAACAAATGTATGCAGAGAAAGTATCCTGAGGTTCTTTTGATGAAGAAGAAAATTGTTTTCTTCTCTTTTCAATTCACTGTTTTCAGCTAGGTGGGTTTTCAGAAAAGGACCTTACTCTTCAGGAGCCTTCCACTAGTTTTTAGGGTGTCCTGAGGAAGGTAGGAGTGGGCAGAGCAGGGGCCCTTGGAGGGTGCCTGGATGGTCTTGCTGCTGAGAGGAAGGCATCCAGAGCTGCAAGTGCTGGGTTTTACTGGTGTTGTGGGACTGCCTTGGGCCAGAGCACGACCATTTCCCAACACAGTGAGCAGTCGCCCCAGGGGCGGTAGGGCTGCAGACTGTCAGTGTGTCTCTCAGCCGCCCTTTGCAGGCCCCGTGTTGCCCTCAGGCTGCTGTTTGAAGACACCTGGTGCATACTCAGCTCTCCTGGGGTGGGAACTGTAGGAGGAATGAACTGAAATTCTCAGCAAGCTGTCTGGAGGGGAAAAAAAAAAAGGCAGGAAGGGAAAAAACCTCTTCATGCTACATATGGACTGACTAGGTGCCAATTCATCACTACACAACGAACCGGGATCCCCAGTCATTAATAATATTGCTCAGCATCTCTTGCTATAAAACCCTTTTCCCCAGCAATTACCAAATATTGTAAAACCTTCCTCAAGTGTGCTAAAATATTCCATGTGATGTTATCTGGTCTGGGGCTTGTCTTCTTTTTGAAACAGTTTAAGTTACAGGGTGGAGTGCCCCCTGATACCTCAACTTCCTCACCCAAGGCTGAAAGAGCTTCTCTCAGCAATCTCCTGCTTGCACCCTGAGCAACCAGGGCATCCGGGCTCCACCACCGCATGAGGACATCTTGCTGAGCCACTTGTCCATGTTGAATCTCGTAATTTTCTTGAAATCAGAGCATCTCTTCCTGAGGGTGCCTTATACAAGAGTGGTTTTCAAGAGGTTTCTCACTCTTTCACTCTCTGCCTGTGCCTGCAGTGTGCTTGCAGACACAGTCCCTGGGACAGCTCTAGCTACTGTCAACTGTCTGGTCTGCCGTCTGACCCTGGCAGCAGAGCATCTGTGGAGTCCTTTCTGAAGTGATGGTAGGATTGTGGTTTTAAACTTCAGATTAAACCTAACAGTTTTGTTTGGATTGATTTTTATTTTTCACTTGGATAGCTCAAATGTAAACTTTTATCCACTTTAAATGAAGAGAAAATGTCAGAGTAATGGCATATCCGTGAAGAAAAACACCCTTCTTTATTTGTGTTTGAGATCTAATTACTCAAAGACTTTTCTCAGCTGTTGTATGCTAGCTCTACAGTGCCTTGACAGTGGTTTGAAACTGCAGTTGCTTTTCAAGAAGGAAAAGACTCTAGACTAATCTTTTCCAATAGCTGATGTTGCTCAGTCTTTTGTAAAGGACTAAGTCCTTAACAAAAAACCAGAAAGCAGTCAGTGACCGCTATCAGGATTACTCTATTTCAGAGAAATGACAATAGACATATTTAAAACAGGCCACCAAAGTGCAAAAACATGCACTTACTATTTGAATTACATTTAGTCCTTCCTTACAGTGGTGTAAAGTGGAATGAAGTACACAGATGCACTAGTCTAGAAGAAAAATGCTGTGATTCATCTTCCACATAGAAACATGAGTTTTTTTCTATATTCCCCCTGCTCTAAGGAACCCTAAAAGTTTCCATTAGAAAAGTGCAGAAGACAAAGCCAGATCCCTATTTACCACGTAGAGTGGCCAAAGACCACCACTCCTGCCAGGAATCAGCTATGTTCACTGAGAGGGCATGGGTATATCCCCACCCATGAATGCATCTGCAAACAATCTGTGAACTTCCTTAAACCAAATTAGCTACTCAGCTTTGACTGGATGCTGACAGAATGACCTTAGGAGCCGATATTATAACCCTGTGGTTCCATATTGGTCTCACTTGTGCCTGCTGATCAATATTTTGGAAACACAGTAGTTTTGGCCCAACATTCAGCTAATTTCCTAGGATTGCACCCACAGAAAGGCTGTCTCACAGCGGTAGCCTCAGTGCAGCCAGCCTGGGAGCTGGGTCCTTAGTACAGTGGAAGACATTTCCTCCGTCACTGTAAGAGCTGTTTTCAGAAGAGGCTATAATCACTATGCTTTGATTTGTGTGGTTTTAAAATCGGAAGAAAACTCAGCAAGCCAGTATTAACTACCCTGGGTTTGGAAATAATTGGCTGTGTCTTTCCATTCAAACTTCATCTTTGTTGCAACCCAGTGCGACACCTTAGCAAGTCTGGAGAGTGACAAGCTGCTCCCCAGAAACTCTGCACCTCCCAGCCTTGTCCAGAACAAGGACAAAAATAAACAGCTAGGAAGTACTAGCACATCTGCCCACTTGGAGTGGTGCAAAGGCATAGTGCAGGTTGAAAGGGCAGCGTGGCCAGTGCCACTTCCAGCTGCAGCTGCAGAGATGTTAGAAACACCATGGAACTATCTCATTCTTCCTTAACCTTTCTGATACTCCCTAATTGGTTTGAGCTTTTGAGAGGGACAGTAGCTCTTACAATATTCAGTTTAACTATGTATATATACATATGTATAAAATAAAATTGAATAGAAATAATTTTATAAAAAACTTAGGTATTATTTCAGTGAAAAAACTTAAAGAGAGAAAATGCTTCATTTTGGGTGCAAATATAATTTCTGTAAAGCTACTGCTATCAAATAAGTTTTGACAGCTGTCAGAACTGACAGCCACTGTTGCCTTTATAAATCTATGGGAGCTTTTAAAAATTGAAGTATCCTCTTCCAGCTGTTGTAGTTAGGAGGATGAAGTTACAGCTTGTACAATTTTTCACCTTTTAGTTCTGCCATTTAATCTGCATATCCTGGAGGGACTGCAATGTGACAAAATGGCTTAGAAAATAAATAAGGTAACAGCTTCTGTCCATTGGTAGTTACTCCGAAAGTCCACTGACTTCATGGGAGGTAATTTCAAGTTGACCTCAGTTCTTCCACTTAAAGGAAAAAAAACCTTTATAAAAACTCATATTCTTGCCCAGAATCCTGTTATTAAGATGAATCAGAATTATAAAATCATAGAATCATTTGGGTTGGAAGGGACCATAAAGATCATCTAGTTCCAACCCCTCTGCCACGAGCAGGGATACCTTCTACTAGATCAGGTTGCTCAGAGCCTCATACAACCTGGCCTTGAACACTTCCAGGGAGGGTGCATCTGTAACTTCACTGGGCAACCTGTCTGGTGTCTCACCACCCTCATAGCGAAGAATTTCTTCATAATACCTAGCCTAAATCTACCCTCTTTCAGTTTAAAATCGTTACCCCTCATCCTATCACTACACTCCTTGATAAAGAGACCCTCCCCATCTTTTCTGTAGGCCTACTTTATGTACTGCTAAGGCTGCTACAAGGTGTCCCCAGAGCCTTCTCTTCTCTAGGCTAAACAACCCCAGCTCTCCCACCCTGTCCTCATAGAGGGGGTGCTCCAGCCCCCTGATTATCTTCATGGCCCTCTTGTGGACCTGCTCAAGCAAGTCCATGCCTTTCTTATGCTGGGGACCCCAGAGCTGAATGCAGCACCCCAGGTGGGGTCTCACAGGAGTGGAGTAGAGGGGGAGAATCACCTCTCTCAACCTGCTGGCCACACTTCTTTTGATGCAGGCCAGGTTGTGATTGGCTTTCTGGACTGCAAGCGCACATTCATGGTTCATATTCAGTTTTCCCTCCACCCACCAATATCCCCCAAGTCCTTCTCCACAGAGCTGCTCTTGATCCACACATCACCCAGCCTGTATCCATGTTTGGGATTGCCCCGACCCAGATGCAGGACCTTACACTTGGCCTTGTTGAACTTCATGAGTCTCGCATGGGCCCACCTTTCTAGCCTGTCAAGGTCTCTCTGGATGACAACTCTTCCCTCTACAGTATCAACCACAGCACTCAGTCTGGTGTCATCTACAAACTTGCTGAGGGTGCACTCAATCCCACTGTCCATGTCCCTGACAAAGACGTTAAATATTACTGGTCCCAATACAGAATCACAGAGCAGNGTTAAATATTACTGGTCCCAATACAGAATCACAGAGCAGTGGGGG
>VZTV01062182.1:0-15820 GCA_013400875.1 Anhinga rufa
GGGAGGAGACGGGACGGACCCCACAGCCACATATATACCCAAATTGGGGAAGAAAAGCAAGTTGGGAGCTGCTTGTTCTTTTTCGAGACTTTGGATCCGATTAGAATGTCATTTTTTTTTCATCCCAACAACAGAAAATGCTCCTTCCCTGCCCTGGCTGAGTGTATCTGGGGATCTGCGGTTTCGCCTTTTTAAGGGGAGGGGGAAAAAAAAATAGGACAGCGAGATGCCCCTTAAGTAGCTTATTTAACTCGCATTGTTATAATTTTGCAACTCGCTGTGGTGCTGCGATAGGATTCGTGTGTTTTCCTCACGGGGTGGTGGCGGTCGGGAGAAGCGTCGGAGCAGGGAGATATTTTTAGTTGAGCACTTTGCGTTTGTTTGCATGCTTGTTTATCTGGAAAATCAACTTGAAGTTGCATTATCCTTGTTTGGAGAGGCAGTTAGCAAAGCCTGTGTTAATCTCATCAGCGTGGAGTCGAGAAAGGAATATATTTCCTTCTCCTGAATCCATCATGCTGTGTGTGTGTGTGAAAAAAAAGAACCTCATCTCTTCCAATCTCTGCTTTTTATTTTCCAGTACATTTTTGGGTGAGATGAACTCTGAGCCATTTCATTATTCTAATGCTAATTGAAATGTGAGCATTTAGGGAAATGTAGCCCCCAGAGCAAGTTGCCAGTGGGAGTTGAGCAGAGAAGAGGTGGAATCCTTTATTCTGGCAGTTAAATGCAGCAAGGTTTGAAATGAGTAATGAAGGGTTATTTATTTATTTTTTTTCACCGCGATCGCACAGTTGCACAGAGGGAGAGGGCTTTTCTGGGGCTCTTCCTGAGGCTGTTTTATTTGGTCACAGTGCAATTGCAGCAGAGCCATGGAGTAATTGCAGTGCCTCTTTTGCAGCTCTGCTTGTCACCTTTGCTGGGTAAAGATGAGGGGAACCGCTTTCCCTGCTTGCTTACAGGTTCGTGTGATGGCCAAGCAGGTTTTCAGCAGGTACCACTGGCCCTGAGCCCCCAGCCCTGCTTTCGCCTCGCCAGCAAACCTCTGCAAACCCATCAGGAATGGGGAAAGTAAAGGGGGAAAGTAATGCAACGCTCCCCTTCCAATTGCCCCACCGTTATCCAGCGTCTCGGTGCTGGAGTGTTTTCTCTGCGATGCCGGAGGGACGAGGGTGATGCTGGGGAAGTCAGAGAAACTCGTGGTTTTTTCCTGCGATTGCTGTTTGTTGTGGTTTGGTTTTAACCCTTTGGGGGGCGGGGAGCAGCAGGAAACGCTGGGAAGGATGTGGAAGCTGCCAGCGTGAGGGAGTGTGCGTTGTCAGATGCACAGACACATCTGAACTGCTGCGAGAGGTAGTATTACGTGAGTCCTTTGTGCCCAGAAAATGTCTTTGCTGCTTTGAAATTGAAAAATGCTGATAAGCAGTCCGTAACAAGGAGGGGAGGGGGGGAAGATTCAACTCCAGAAACAGAGATGTTGGGTAATGTTTTTGGAGAGGATGTTCTATTAAGTTGGGGAAGGAGAAGGTGCCAGTTTTTGCTGGATGTTGCATGCATCTCTGCTCCACACTGAGCAAAGCATGTTCCCTCGCCCCCTGCATTGCTGCTGGCCCTACACCTCCCTCCCTGGCCTTCAGGGCCAAGGCACAGGACTGGGGTGAACCCCAAAATGCTGTGAGGGACTGAGACAGAGTATGAGGAAAAACTTTCCCCAGGGGTCTGTGCTTCCTGGGGAGGTGGCAGTGGTTCCCAGAGAATGCTTCTGGGAGCACAGGGTGGTGGGGCTGCTTCCTAGCGAAGGACTCACTGCTGGCAGCCAGGGTTGAACCTGTGTTCGTGCTCTTGCGTGGGAGGCATTGGGTCCTGCACCCTCCCGGCTCGACGTCAGGCCTCTCCTTGCCAGCCCCCCCATCCTGGGTGCTGGGGCGAGGGGTGTGTCAAAGCCCAGGCTGGTCATCGCTGAATCACTCCTGGCATGTGGGTCTGATTCAGCTGGGTACCAAACGATGCTTTCCCCTGCATGCCAGGCTCACCAGGGGTTTGGCTTCTTTAGGCAGCTTGCCTTGTTTGTGGGCAGCGAGCGGGCAAAGGCACCTTTGCCAACTGGGCTGGGGGGTCTATAGGGGAGGCTTAGCCCTGTCCCTGCGGCCAGGGGATTCCATGATCCAGCTGGGTCCTCCCTGCAGGCATAGGGGGAGGTGATGGTCTCAGCTCCATCCTGCTGCTGGTGAAAAGGTGATGGGATATGGGGCTGTGAAACCACCCTGGGGCCAAGTGGGGCCTTATTCATGTCTGAAAGCCGAGCTCAGCTTGGGTGGTGCTGATTAAAGGCTGCCAGGGCCCATTTGGAGAGCTGGAGAAAGCAAGCTGTGTGAGCAGGCTTGGTACTCTTGTCTATCTTAACCCCCACGCTGAGCCAGGGCAGAGGCCCCTCCGTGCCAGCCCACCCCACCCAGGCAGGTCCCTCAGCACTGGGGACCAAGCCATCAGGAACTGAGTTTTTTTCACATCCCAGCTGCTGATGAGACCCCCAGATCAAGGAGGACAGGAGACACCCAGCCTGTAGTGCTGCCTATGGAGGCTGGCAGGGTGGCCCAGCCCTGTGGGTGCTTGCAGTGTGGTACCCCATCATTGAGCCTCCTGTCGCACCCCTCAAATGAATGGCCTTTGCTCCATTTGCTGCCACTTCTAGTTTCCCATCTCTCCTCCTTCTTTTCAGGGAGAGCAGAGCAGCCACAGTCAGGGCTGGGTGGCTTCTGCCCCGGCTGGACTCAGGGGAAGGTGGCACACAACCTTTGTGCAAATCCAGGTGGTGCCAGGTCAACGGTGGAGCAGGGAAAGGGCAGGAGGCTCTTGCCCTGAGATGGAGGAGAAGGTTGGGTTGGCTGCCGTCCCTCTGCCCTTTCCCAGCCTGCCCAGAAATGTATCTGATTTCAGATCACATCCCTAGGGATGTGGCTCTGCACACAGAGATCTCTGCGAGAGCTGCCAAGGGTCCTGTCTAGCTGAGGGGCCGGCTTGGACCCTGGTTGAGATGGCTCTCGTTTGGAGTCATGCCTCCATGACTTCCAGGAGGCACTGGAAGTCCCAGGAGAGACTTCCCCCTCCTGATTTGGGGAGAGGATGACCATGGGGCTTGGGTATGTTCATGCCATTGCTTTTTCTTGTGCAGCTGGGTGGCCATTGCTGTGTCCCCAGCAAGGTCTGACTTGTGGGGATGCTCAAGTTTCCTCTAACCCAGCCTCGTCCCTGCGTCATGGGGCTCCATCCTTTGCAAAAACTCCCTAAAAAGACCACGTGCACAGGGAGAATTTCAGTCCTGGGGGTCCTGCATCACAAAATCCCTTCTGCCCCCATGTATCCAGCGGTTGGGGCTTTTTTTGCCACTTTGGGTCCCCATCCATGGTACCACAGGGGGTCTGCCCAGTCCACGGTGTGGCCGGGCTCACCTGTGCTGCCACATGTCGGGGTGACGGCAGGCACCGCATGCCGGGGGTGGACCGGGGAGTTACCCTTCTGGCAGTGTGGGCAGCGCCTGCGTGCGCCAGCACGGCGCGTGGGGAAGGACGGACGGAGGAGTTTGCCATCTGGGCCTCCCTACTTCTCAGTTGTTGCTATGGCATTGCAGAGATGCTGACAGGCAGGCGGCGGTGGCCTGTGTTTGTCACCCCTGGGCTCCCTCGAGGTAGGGAGTTGTCCCCAGTATATAAAGCCTTGCTCCCTTACCCAGGCTCACCAGGGGAGAACAGGGTTTCTCATGATAAAATACCCAAATGTGTGGGTTTGCAGGGTTTATTTGTGCAGCTTGTAGCTGCCTTCAACCAGTTGAGATTAATTCGGAACAGCCCAAGAGGAGGTGGGTTGTTGCAGAGCACCATGGGCTGCAGGATTTTGGGGTCTCACAGGGCTAAAAGGAAGCATCTTTTCCCCCCCATGGACAAGAAGAGCAGTCTCATCCTTTCCTGATGGGCTGTCCCTCCAGCCCATGGCAGCATCTGGTCCATCCCGTGGGCCTGGCTGGGGGTGGGAGAGCCGCGTCAGAGCCAGTGCTGTGGGGGGCGAGCGGCAGCACAGCCCCCACTTGCTGCGCGATAGCTGGGAGCACGTGGCATGGGGGAGAGTGAGGGGGTGCACAGAGCGGCAGCACCCCTTCACTGCCAGTGCTGGGAAAGGCAAGGCACCAGTGACGCCCATGTGTGCCTGCATCTGGGAAGGAGGGAAGAAAGAAAGGGCAAGCATCTTCCTGGAAGCAGCGGAGGGAGCAGGGCTTGCTTTGGTGGCTCAGCTGGGAAAGGGGCTCCTGTGATGCTCATGTTGGTGGTTGTTCTGCTTCTGACAACGGCACAAACTTTTCCCCCCTCTGTGAATCAGCCACAGCGTGCCCACTGTGCCTCATGTGCTGCTGCTCTCCTGAGACGGAGGGCTCTGCATTTCCAAAGCCTCCCATCCCATTGTTCCTCCCATCTCCTGATCCCAGAGGCTTGGCGGCTGCAGAGACCATTCAAAAGGTCCCTAATTCAATCCAGCTTTCTTTTTCAGGGCTCTTGTTTACGCAGAGCGGCTCTCCTGAAGCGTGTTGGAAGGGGGAGGTGGGTGCAGCACGAGGCTGCGAGGACACAGGAGGGTGCAGAGATGTTTGCGACAAGCAGGTGGGCTGAGATATGCCTTGAAGCTCTAGAGGTGCCTTAAGCTGGGAGCACTGGTCCTGACTGTCCCTGTATCATCCCCCTTGCATCAGGGGATCGGGTCCATGGTGGGTGCTGCCAGAGTAGCTAAACTTGCACTAGGGGCACCCAGGGCTGGGCGCATCCCCTGGGCTGGCTGCTGGCTCCTTTCCTGCTCTTATGACCTTTCTCCCTGCTGACCAGTCCTGGAGGGAGGCACTTGCTTGGTATGGGTGATGTCTAGGACCTCCAGTATTTTTACAGCCCTCGAGGTGATGTGTGGGAGCAGATCAGAAGGATCTGGGGTAGATGTGCTATAAAATGTCATTTTTGGAGGAGTTGGCCCTCAGGGCCAGGTCTCGGCTCTGATGTCCCAGCAGCAGCTGAGCTAAGACTGAGCAGAGGATACCAGGCACCTGAGGGTTACAGCCCTGGTTTGGCTGGGACATGGGATTCCTGCTGGGTTGAGTCACCTGCCTTTTCATGCCAGAGTGTGCTGGTGTCTCTGCCCCTCTGGGTCCCCAAGTGCTCCTCAGCCACGTCTGCATTGCCTGGCTGCAGACAGCCCATACCAGCTATTTCTCCAGGGAGGAGACAATTTTGGTGCCTGCCAGAACCTCCCAGGGTTTTTTTTCAGCTGAATGTGGGGCCTGAGACAGGAGGAGCTGGTGACCTGGATGGTTTCAGGGTGCACGTGACATCTTTCCAGCCCTCATTTCCTGCAGGGTTTGGGGTGGTCTAGGTCAGCTCTTCCTGCTGGCTTGCCTCCCTGGGCTTGGAGAGGGGAGATGGGGATGATTCAGGTTAAGACAGGTGTTTCATGGAGGGGAGGGGAGAAGCAGAGACAGAGGGGAAGAGACTGTGGAAGGACCTACCTTGCTGCTGTTGGAGGCTCAGAGATGTGTTGCCTCTGGCTAGGGGCTTTTGTAGAGCTCAGTTAGGGAAAGCTTTCTGAGTCTGCTCTACCACATCAGCTCACTCCTGTGGGGCTGACACCTTCATGTGCTTTGGCATGAGGCTGCTCGTGGTCTCCCAAAGACCTGTGACCATCCACATACCCAGCAATGCTGGGTTCTTTCAGTGAACACCCCAAGCAGGCCATGGGATGCCCCATGGGATCACCCTTGGGGAGCCCTGCAGGTAGGTTGTGCTCAGGATGTTGCCCAAGGCTACCCTGGCACACTAGCTGGTCCTGCTCAATGCAGTGCCCATGCGAGGTGTTGCCCATGAGTTTATGGTTGGATTTGGTGCATCCCATTCAAGGGGGCTGCAGTCAAGCATGGAGTGAACCAACCCCTGAGCCTGCCAGGCTTCCAAAAGTGAGTGTTAACAATGCTTGTAACTTGGTGTATTATTTGCCGGGCACTGTGCAATAGCAGTAATTTTGAGCTTTGGGCTTCCTGCAGTGGGAGTTTCAGCAGGTTGTGTGGGTGCTTTCTAAGCAGGTGTGTTTGACAGCAGCATGCAGGCTCTGGTCTCCCCCAGATTCTCTTGCTCTCGCCTCTGCACCAAGGGGTGCACAGCAAAACCCCCGCTGAGGCAGTGCTACGAGGCGAGTTTCTTGTTCAGAGGCTGCAGTTTGTGTATGGTGGTTGGATATTGCAGGCACTTTGTGCCCCATATGAAGAGATGGCGAGCAGCAGCCCCGCTTGCCCCACGCGATGCTCCAGGACCCAGAGGACCATGCACAGGGCACCAGGACCACGGCTGCACTGGGGTAGCCCGCATGTTTATCTCTCAGCATCGTGAGGCTGCTCCGGACAGAGGCTGTTTGTGCGGGAGCCGCTCCGTGGATGTGCCGTGACCCCCAGCCCCAACCAAGCCTCTGCCCTGTGCCCGCCCTGGGGCGGCCGGAGCCTGGCTCAGCCCTGGGCACCCTCTGCCCGGCTCAGCTCTGGCTCATCCTCTCCTCCTTCCCCCGTTTGAGGGTGGCTGTGCCGCTAGAGGGCAAGCGGCAGCATGAGACAGCCCGGCTCACGGCTGCGCTGGCACGGGCGAGCAGGAGGATGGAGCCGTGAGCCGGCGGGGCCGGTGGGGTCAGGGGCAGCGTGGGGTGCAGGAGCAGCCGGGGGGGCTGGGGGTCAAGTAGCCGCTTGCATGCTGTCATGCTGATGCATGCCGTGCGGGAGAGGAGCCTTTGCTCTGGGGTGTCTGTGCTGCCATACCCCTCTTGGTAGGATCCCACCTGCTCCCCAGCTTGGCATAGCGGTCCCCAGGTGAGCACCCCACTGTGGCAGATGGTCCCCTGGGATCTGGCTGGGTGCTGGGTCATGGCTTTCTCCTCCGTGCTGCTGCAGGAGGATGCAGTCAGTGCACCCCCACGTACCGATAGCTCTTACGCTAGTGCCGCAAGTGGTACGGCCCCAGCTGTCTCTGAATTGAGGTGATTTGCAGCTTTTTAGAAGGTGTTGACCCAACCAGAGTGGTTGTTGTGGGGAGGTGTTTCTGGGCTGTTTGAAGTGCTGGGCAAGAGGTGCCTGATCCGGGTGGTGCGCTGCCATCTGCGTCTGGGTTGTGGCTGTGCATGATCTGCAAGGAAGCTCCACATCTCTGCCCGTTTTACTGATGGGGTAACTGAGGCACAGAGCAGCAGTGCAACTGGCCTGCAAGCCAGCAGAGTGGGGGTGGAGACCCTTCAGGCCAGCACTGGCCAGGGTTTAAGGAGAGGCCAAGCATAGAGGAGGGATAGACAGGGCTGTTATATTGGTCCTGTTGTATTGAACATCCATGGGAAGTGTCCCCAGAGAAATCTGGGATGTGGAGGCAACAGGGCACAGGCTGAAAGCTGTCTCTGGATGCCTCCAGGGTGGCTTTGATGCTCTTCGCTTCTCTGATTAATCCTTTACTGCAGGGGCTGGATGGAGGACTGGTTGGAGGGCTAAAGAGGCCGTGTGCCCTTCCCCAGGCAGGGAAAGGCTGAAAAGAGCCTGGTGTGAGATGGAAAAAGGCCTGGTGGTAGTAGGAAGCTGGTTTTGACTCTGAAGCATCCTCCATGTGTAGCTCCTGCAGGATATCTCATTCTCGCTGGCAGCTGGGTCTAAGATGGGCTGGGTATTTCCCTGATGGTGATGGCCATGTGCTGCCAGCGTGGTGGAAGGGCTGTGACACCCAGTGGTCCCGCAACGCAACAGCAAATGGGTCCCCAGCTTCATAGTATTGGGGTGGATGTATGTTGGGGAGTGGGTGATGGACGCGGGTTAAAGCAGTGATATTTCTTGGCGCTTGGGCTTCATTTCATTTGAAGAAAAGGAGATTAAAATCTCTCTGGACTCCCCTTAGAAGGCTGCACTGGAGTCAGTGTCCAGCTAGCAGGGCTTCTCCACCAGCCCTGCTGCATGTGCTCTTGTGCATCTCCGTCTTCCATGTACCACCCTGTTTCCATACCTTATGGGGCTGGGTGTCCTGCCCTGTCACCCTCTGTGTGAGACCTGGCCCCTGCTTGCCTTGAAGAGTAGCGCCAGGAAAATATGTGCTGTATTTTTAGCTTGTTTTCATGTGACAAAGCAGTTGGGGAGCCGAATGAGAAGCCAGAACCATGTGTGCAGCCAGCTTTTCTCCAGCTGCCATCCAGCACTCCGGTGTAGGAGATAATGGAGCCTTTTAGTGACCATCCCCATCCTGTACCCCCCCTCCAACATGTGCCATCACTTCCACCTTCGCCTTCTTCCAGCTTCAGTCTACCTAAATGGAAAGGAAAACTGCTTATTTAATTTAAAATGAAAGTCCTAGCAATGGAGCAGAGAGGTCAGGAAGGATTCCCAAGGGAGTGTGATGGTGTGATAGCACAGATGGGTGGCTTGGGGTGCTCGTCCCTGACCTCGGTGCTTGTTGCAGTGACAACTACATGGCCTTGGGATCCCAGGGCTCCAGGGAAGGATGCAGAGAGATGCTGAGCACAGGTGCCACCCCCCATGCAGCCCCTTCCCTGCAGCCCTCCTGTATCTCTGTGCTGGGCTCAGTTTTGTTGGGGAGGGCACAGGGCACTGGTGCCTTTGGCTGCCCTGTGCTGTCCCTGAGGGACTGAGAAGTGGATAGCAGCCGATGTAAGCATGGTAAAGCCCGCATCCTCCTGGGCTGTGCAAGGCTGTCCCTTAACTAGCTCTCCCCGAGCTTTTCCCAGGCAGTTCCCACTAGGATATGTTAATTGGGAAAGCTCAAACAGATGCTGGGAATCTGGGTGCTGCTGAGGACCTTGCATGCTCAGGGTTTTGCCAGGATAAATTAGCAAAGAGTGCTCAGCTGAGCCGCAGCGATGCTGGGCTCTAACTCCTGATCCTGCTGGGACATGAAGCCACATGGGGGAGAGCCTGGATGCCTCCAGCTGCTGACCTTCCTTCTGCTCCTGGAGCAGCTCTGGCCTCATCCCCCCTCCCATGCTTTCCATGGAAGTGCTGCACACTGACCTGGGCTGGGAACCAGGAGTCCTGGCTCTTTGGTCTGTGATCTAGCTGTGCAAATGTTCCCTTGGGCTGCCTGCCCTTGTCCTGGACCACAGTTGTCGTCCTGCCTGCTTCTAACCCAGATAGGCAAGACCAGCTTGGGCATCCCTTGTGTCCATTCCGATACAGATGGGATTGCCTCTGGGGAGCTCTGGTGACTTGTGTGGTTGGAAAGATCTCTCGCTCCCCAAACCTCTTGCCTCTGGAATGTGGCTGGGTACTCCTGGGGCAGTGATGTGGGTCCTGGTTTTGGCTGTCTCCTGCCTTGCCTGTGCTCTTCCAGCCAAAATATATCCCAGGAAAAGTGACCTGAAAGCCATTGATTTACTTGGTGGGTGCTGATGAGCAGCCTGGGGAGCAAAGTTCAGTGGGATACAGGGTCAAGGATGCTGTTTATTCCTGGCTCCCCAACCTACAGAGAGCACCCTTGTCCTCCTGGGCTCTCCTTGTGCTAGCTCAGAGAAGCTGACTGTTACTGGGGACTGTTTGCTAGTTTGAGCCTCGCATGGGCTCTGGACACATCTGTACTGCCAGCAGTCTCGTGGGCTGTTCCGGGCTCTGCAGTGGGGAGGGCAGAGTAGCACAGAGCCAGGTCCAGATCAGGGCAGCAGCCTGGTGCTCCCTTGGCAGGTGCTGGGCCTCTCACTTCACGTTGGGTCAGATGCTGGGCAGTGTCCTTGGGAGCATCAGAGCAAAACCTGAGCTCAGGGAGTCCATGCAGGGCTCCGATGAGGCACAGGGATGCTGGCTGGGCAGAGAGGGAGCCTGCATGACAGGGAGCTCTGTGGGGCCTGGCACCCAGGGGGTTAACAGCAAGGTGCATGGTACAGCTGAAGTGGATTTGGGAGAGGCAGAGTCTAATGAGGCTGAAGAGGTATCAGGTGGGAGAGCTGAGGTGTGGGTATTGAGGGATTGTAGGGTTTGTGAGTGAGGAAGGCAGGCAGGCAGGCAGTTAGTTGTAGTGCTCCTTGCAAGATGCTGCAGCAGTGGTTTTGGCAAGAGGAGCTGAAGCTGGGACGGTCTCAGGTACGAAGCTGTGTGCATTGACTGCCCTGGCTCTGGGCAGGGGAGCAGCTGGGAGGGAGGTGGGTGTCTGTAGCTGGTCCCCAGAGCTGCCCTGGCTGCCTGCTTGGTGGTGAGCTGCGGTGATGTGTGTTGCTGCCTGTGTTTGTGTGCCCCAGCACTTTGTGGGTTGGTCCTCTGGCCCTCGGGAGCACAAGCTGAGATCCCATCTTGGGGCCAAGAGGCACTGCTTTGGGCAACCCTGCCTGGAAATCCTCCTCTCTGTGCCTTGCCCTGCCCATGTTCTCCTCTGGGTCTTAATGGCCAAAGTCCCCGATGTCCTTGGCCTGAGCTGTGCCTGATGTTGCTTCGTGTTGCAGATAAGCTCTCTCTTCCAGGAGGGATAGTGGTAGGATCCTCAGGCTTTGCCCCAGGCTTGTCCCCAGCCCCAGCAGGCTGCCCAGCACCTGGCGTGCTCTGGGTTGCCCTGACCCTGGGGGAAGGATCCCAGCCTTCCAAAAGGCACGGGTAACAGATTTACTTATTCAGAGACTTAATTAGCATCTTTAAATATTAAATAGTAAACAAACTGTGTCTAGTGGGATCAACATTTACAAACAGGGATTTCCTCCCCCCCACCTCCTCTCTGGGATGTACACTTGTTTTTTAAGTGTTTGGGGAGGAGCAGCTGCATGGTTCATGGGCGAGGGACCAACCCACAGTGCTGCTGGTGAAAGAGGGGGAGAAGATGGAGTGAAGGGGCATGGGTAAACAGGAGGGCTGTGAAAAAGGAGGCAGAGAAGCAAGGATGTGTGCTCAGAGCATGGGTGTTGGGGAATCGCAGAGCCAATTTCTGGATTTAGGTAATTCTCTGCAGGGTGTGCCATTCCCCTCCTGCCTGGGCAGGTGGAAGGGGACAGGCAGGAGATGGAAGTTCCTGTCATGGCACAGCTAATTGCAATCAAAAGGTGGTGGTCCCTGCAAGGGGAGGTGGTTTGCAACTGATCTGCATCCTATTATCTCTGCAAATGGAGGCCTGCCTGGTAGCGGATTACACTGGGGGTTATTTATTGGCAAAGCACTGTACAGTTTTAATTTTTCCTTTTTGCTTATTCAGGCTTTAGCTCCAGAGGAAAATAGCCTGGGGTGGCTTTGAAATGGATTCTCTCTGCCCCATTAACTTATTCAGTGAGTTTAATGGGCCTTTTTTTCTCTGAGCCTTGAAGCCATCATTAAAAGGCAGAGATTTATAAAAGCAAAGATACTCCTGAGCTTTAGTCAAACTTCGGGGTAGAGGGGTGGGGACAATGGCGTTGCCATTGCCTGTGGTTCGGGTGAGGATGTACGGGTTTTTGTTCAGGGATATTGCGAGTGTTGGATGCTGCTATCATGCCCCTCTGGAAGTTTTACACAGGGAAGAGAACCAGGTTGCTCAGGATGCTGCCCTGGCACTGGTGTGTGCCAGTGCTTCTCTGCTGGGGAGATGCCCCAGAGGAGCTGCAGGATCAGCTGGGCTGTGCTGGGAATGAGCCCTCGCCTATGAGCGATGTGACGTTATCTGGGCTAGTATGCGTTGGGATATTGCCCAGTGTGACTAGTAACTTGCCTGCACCTCAAAGCTACTGTCTCTCCAAGCCAAAAGCGAGAAACTTCTTATCTTGCCTGTGTAGGCTGCTCGCAACTTTATTTTCATCATTTTATGCTGTGCTGGGGCTGGGCAGTGCTTGATGCTTTTGTGGGTATCTGGTCAATGCTTGGAGCCCTTCCCCTCCCTCCCTCTGTTAGCGGTGCCTGGTCCTATCGCACCCCAGAGCTGAGCAACCCAATGCTGCGAGAAATTGGGTGTCCCCTGCAGGGATTGCACTTGTTAAGCATGTTGTCTCCTGGTATCTGCTGCAAAATAGGGTATCTGGGGAGTGTCTGGAGAATGAGACAGAGATGAAATTTCTGAGTGAATTCCCTGTTTCTTGGGGTCTTCTAGGACCAACCTCTCCACCTTTTGTGTTACGAACCAGACCTGGTATCTTTTTGGGGAGTAAATGTATGAGCACATAAGAAGTGGGTTGGCGTGTCATCTAGCGGCACCCTCCTGCCAGCACGGTTGAATTTTTGGTCCCCAGGCCATGATGTGTTGCAGACATCACTTCTGCATAGGCAGCCCTCAGCCTGTACCGCTGACAGGGAGCAGTGGCAGGGAGGGCCTGGGGGTGGCAGGGTTTCCTGGCTCCCTCCTGAACATTGAGTTGAGCTGGTCCGTGCACCTCCTGGGGTGGCAGAGGCCAGCGTGGCAGCTGTCACCCTTCCCTGAGTGCCCCGCACAGTGCAGTGTGAGCTGATGGGAGGATGTCACAATGTGGCAACCAGAGTCTTGGTGCTGGGAAAACTCTTCCTATGTATTTCTCTACTTTTCTTAATCCATGTGCAAATCTTGAGGTTAACTCCTGGCAGTGCGAGCAGGCCAGGCAGCACCTGCATGTCTCCATGCCCAGCCTGGCACCTGCCAGCTCAGGATGCTGCTAGTATGAGCCTGGGCTGGGAGGTTTGTGGCAGCTGGAGACCCAAACGTGCTGCCACCCCTCACGTTTGCACTGTGCGCTCGAGGTGCTGCAGTTCAGGAGTGGGGGGGAAGATGTGGTAGGAGATGGAAAGGACCTGCTTGCCCGAACTGATGTGCTCAGGTTGCACGTGGGGGGCTGACCCCAAACCCTGGCTCCTGCTGGTGCCAGAAGCAGCTGGAAATGGGACTGGGGACTGGATGATGTGACTTGTGTGTGTCTGTTCTGGCAGTGCTGGGATGGAAGGACGGCAGACCGTGACCCCTGCCCGCCTGTCGCCAGCCTGGCAGACCCATCTCGCGGCAGTGAGGAGCCTTGGCATCAGGAGAAATGCTGCCTCATTGCCAGCAGATGGGCTGGATCAGACCCTGGCAAGGAGGGGCTGTGGGGCTTGCCAGGAGGAAGGGCCTCCAGCTCGAGGAGATGTCTGAGGATTTGCTATTTGTAGCCTCCCTGGAGGGACTGACCACCAAGCCTGGCCTTGGAGTGCTGCCTCGGAGTGGTGGCAGGACGGGGATGCACTGAAATGACCCTGAGGGTGCTGTGTCCAAGCAGAAGCCAGCTGCAGCCACGCTGGGATGGGGAGGGCCCTGGATGCTGGCCTGTCCATGACCTCCAGAGCAAGGGGGAGGCTCGTTGCAAATCCATCTGCTCCTGTGCCCCTCCCTGGGTCACAGCGGTCAGGGGAAGGAGACACTAATTTCCTAATAAACACCCATAAAAAGTACTTCTCCCCTGGCCCAGTAAATCCTTGCCTCCTCGGTGCTACCTGCTGTGTAAATTGCTGCTGACCCTGTAAATCACCCTATGCTTCACTCTACCTCTCCTGAAACTGGCACTTCCCTGTAAATCCTCTGTCCCCATCATTTTTTTGCTGCCAACCCTCTTGCTCTGCCTGTGCTGTAAATCCTGAGCCTTGGTGAGTCTTGGGGTGGGGGGGGAAGTAGGGTACAGTGATGGGGTGATGGAGGGCAGCTGCCCCAGGATGGGTTAATCCCTCCTGACAGCTCCCTGGGACTCACTTGCCATGCCAGTGGGAGCTGGTGGAGGGAGGATGTTCTGCCCAGCTGCCTGTGGCGAAGGTCATTCTTGTGCTGGAAGCAGGACAGGGCTGGGCTGTCATCTTCAGCCCCTGGGCTGCGGCCAGCTGGGTGCAAACTGGAGGGTGTTGGTGGAGTCTGTGCCTGACCACAGGCATCCCAGCCTTCAAGAGGGCCCCTGGAAAGTGCTGCTCCCCCAGGACATGTTTCTGAGTTGTAAAAATAGCCGGAGTAAAGAGAAAAATCTTCATTTATCCCTTGAGTGCTTGGGGTCATGCTGTAGCCTAGCTTTGCTGTGCCCCTATCTGAGCTCCCTTCACTGAGCACTGAAGGAGCTGTGGGCAGCAGAGGTTTCCTGTGGTAATGGAGAACCATCTCCTGAGCTTCTGCTGGATGCTGGTGCCCTGTTTATGATTCCTGAGTTCTGGGATAGCCATGCTGTCTTTTTTCCCCTTATGAAAATGCTGGGACAGCATGTGGGAGCTGAGGCAAGAGCTCTGGCAGAGATGTGATCCATGGAAGGTATAGGAAGCAGAGCATGGGGTATCAGCCCAGTGCCATGAGCTGTGTTGTCTGTAACCTTGGCCTCAGGCTCAGCCTGGGCATGCTGGGCTGTGTCAGGGAGTATAAGAGGAGGTGTTTGTGTCTTTGTGGGAAAGGCTAGAGCTGCTGGCTTGGCCCGTGTGGGTGGCTCGGCCCTGATCCAGGCTGGTAGTGCTGCTGCTTTGCTGTGGCTGGGTGGGGTGTCCTGAGGGTGCGCATGCACCTGGCACCCAGACAGGGTGTTATTTGGTGTGCAAAATACTGAGCCTTTCTACATCCAAGGACTTAGTGAGCAGAAACCGATTATGCTCCAACACAGCTGCCTTTTTCTGCCTAATGAGCAGGAGTGAGCGTTACCCTGAAATGCGTGAGCAGCTCTGCCCCACTCCCATGGAGGTCAGTGGAGCACACAGCAGAAGATGCACAGTCAGAGCCAGGATGGGGTCACCAGAGTGTTTTGGGATGGTGCTGTCCACAAAGCTGCTGTGTGCACAGAGTTTAGAGACTTCTGCTTGGCTCCCTGTGGAGAAAAATGCTGCAAGAGGTTCAAGTGCCTTGTGATGTGGCTTTCCAGGTGTCCCAAATCCTCAAGGTAAGAGGGGAAAGCTGGCATGCCATCCTATAGCAGGGGAGCACAGCCCTTCCTGACCTCTCTCTGCAAGCCCCAAGCCTGGAGGAGCTCCTCAACTGCACAAGTCATTCAGGGTTTGGTTTATAGACGTGCTGGTCCTGACCCACCATGGACCACGCGGGTCCTCTGGAAAGGCACTGACCAGTGTCTTTTGTGGCTTAACTCTGCCTGATTGTCCAGAGGGTTGTTGCCAGAAGACTTGCAAGAAAAATGAGCTGATGCTCCGTGATGGCTGATTCAGGCATTAATATTAACTGCTCACATTGCTGGCAGTGCTCTGCAATGGACCTGGGCTTGACCCAGCTGGGTGTTTCCTTTAGACCTTTCTCCTGCTGCCAGACATTTTTTTTTTTTCCTGTATCTTGTGTCTGAGGCGAGTTGTGTATTAACACTGGGGTTATGATACCGCTGTGCTCTGGCTTTGGGAGGAGGATGGAGGAAGAGATGTGTACGGTGGCAGCACAGGGATGCTAACAGCAGTGGGGAAGGCAGGGGGCAGCGGAGGAGAGCAGAGGCAGATTTTCAAAATCCATATAAATAGCAAAAATAAATTTCCAGCAAACACTTCCAGTCCTTCAGTATTAAGAAAGTGAAGCACTAGAGGATAAGGAAAGCATGAGCAATAACAGCAGGGATTTAGAAAGAATAAATCTTGCCAGACAAACCTGATTGCTTTTTCTTTTTGATGGAATCACAAAATTAGTGGCTGAGCAGAACGTGGAAATCCTAATATATTTGGATTTAGCAAAGCATTTGATATAGTGTCTCGCCAAATCTTACTCTTAAAATTAGTTCAGTTTGCCTTGGATATGACGCTGCCAAATGGACTGAAAACTGGCTTAGGGCCCTAAACAAATAGCGATGGGCTGCATTTGGGGAGAGGGGGAGCTGCGGGAGCAGAGCTACAAGCTGGCTTTTCTTATTAAAAGAATCCAAAACTGACACC
>VZTV01062183.1:0-16966 GCA_013400875.1 Anhinga rufa
TTTTTAACCAAAATAAGTCTTTCTGTGAATCCCTAATATGAATGTTAAATAGAAAGTGACTCCTATTTATTCTGAGATACGTTGATTATTTCCTCCTAGCTCTTGAAAAGTGATATTACTGCCATACTGCTATAATACACCTTGTGGTTGCTTAGATTCTTATACTTATTTCAGAAGTTCCTTGAATTTTCTAGTTCTATCATGTTTACTTAAAAGAAATAGCTGGAAAAAATAAAAAACAATGGCATCATCAGCATTCATAACAGCATGAAAATCACTTTCAACTTCTTGAAATATCCGCTGAGCTTTTCTCCACTTTTAGTCATTCTACTAAAACTCAGTGTTATCACACCAGCTGGGCTTGAGAGAACAAAACAGACTGGTAACAAAATGATGCCCAAACATTTACACTTCAAAGGAGCTTTGCAAAGAGCAAACTTCTCATACTTAATGCCAGTGATTTATTACTCCTTAAGAAGTCATCTTATGCCCCAATCCTTATTATTCACAAACTTGTGAGGAAACCCAATATATTCAAAGTGGCTCCAAGTACATGAAGTAAATTGTAGCATCAAAGCTCTGAACTCAGTGAAATTGCTCTATGCACAAAGTCATTATCATGTGTTTGCAGGGCAGTGACCTTTATGAGCATGTAGGACACTGTGATCTTGCCTTTGATTTCTCCAAAGGCCTTGCTGATTTCCACCAATATGCCATATGATTAAGAGGATCAATTGCTCGTGTTAAGAGTTTGCAGGATCTGCAACAAAATCTGCTACTGAAGGAAAGTAGGAGATTAAAGGAATCAGGTAGTAGTGAATTCAAGAATCAATCAAGGAATATAAAAATATTATGGGAATAACATTTTATCCATTCATAAAAGTTGTGAGACAAGACCAAATAATTGAAAACAAAATAACGTTTTTAGGCTTTGGTGTGCCCAGAGTGCTACCAATGGGGAGTTTTGGTCTTGATTTTAATGGGAGCAGGAGCAAGTTCTTTTAACTTCAGAAATTATCTGATCTAAATTGTGTTTGACAGTAGAATAAAGATCTTGAAGATATCTGACCCAATTATTTAATGCCTGTGGTGTTCCATTTACATGTCAAAGCACCTGGGATACCACAATTGAGTACTCTGTGGGGAGGATCTTTCCACTCTGAGGATAAACTCATGCTTTGCTCAAACTACCTTTCACAGAAAGTGATATGCAAGAGTCAGTTTAATATGACCTTTGCTTTTTAATCGGAAAATAAGGGAAGATCTGTAGGAGTTCAATGCTGAGTTTAGTAAAAAAAGCATACCTATGGGAAGGTAATGTCAAACTAGCATGACAATAAAATAGAAGAACATCCAAGAAGAACATCCATATATTTCATGTATTCAGTGTGCAGCAGAATGATATTAAATGGAAAGACAATTACTATTTAAACATGTGAGAAAAAAAAAATTTGGGAGTTTCCATATGCCTTTCCAGTAGACACCTCTCAAAAGTTAACTGCTTTTCAAGTGCGTCATTGAAACCATACTTAAGAAATGATGAAACAAAATTATTTAAAATAGAAAGAGAGGTTTCCATTTTAATAATTATGTCTCATTATTTTCTGACTATGGATTCAGTGATGCCTTCAAGAATGTATTTAGCTTTAAACACAAGATTTAAGGACACGCTAAGTTAAAACCTTTGACTTTTGAAAGGGCCTTTAGGTAGTTTCTGTTGCAGGAGTTATGAAGTTGGTTTTCCTCTGCCTGGCTGTATGAGAGATTTCAAAAAGCAGTGTTACAGTCATACTGGAGAAAACTGACTATCAGAAGTAAGTGTTCTGATGCTTTGTTGCTTCACATCTTCTTTACATCCATTCATTAGCATTTGTAAGAGTCAAATATGAGGATGTAGAATATAGTCCTCTGTTTTCACTAGCATGAGTAACTTGCATACCATTTTTGCATGTGCTTAGCTAAAATTTAACGTATGATTCAAAATGCAAGGCACTGGAGGATCAGGATATGGAACTGTAAAATTTACTGGGACAAAGAGTTTGGATGCAATTAGTAAGATTCTTTCATTAAAAGTGCTCATATAATGTACATCATGGGTTTCTAGCAAGTCCTCAACTCCGTAACATACTGGCTAGCTGGGCAAAACACACTTCTGATGTCCTCCACAGAGCAACAAAGCTGTTAATGAGCTAGTTCTAAATTCCCCCCGCATATAAAAAGACAAGCAGTTTAGAAAAACATTTCTTCCAAAATCTTTCTGAATCTGAAAATTGTTGCAGGCAGATCTGATCCAAGCTGTTAAACAAAAGTTTCTGCAGTAAAGTAATAACAGAAAAATGCTTCAGTAATCAGAAAAAAATGTTCAGTAATTCTTCAGTTTTTGATTTAAAATTCTTATTTAACTTCAGCTGAATTTTTAGCTTACAGAGAATTTCTTCTGACAATTACTAGTTTCTTTTGGAAGTCAAAGACACGTATTCATTTTGGTGTGTTTGCTCTTTATGCAGGTACAGTGAGCTATAAAAATACTGAGAGATTGAACTATTAAGATATAGAAGGATAGATTCCCAGCTGATTTCACTGCAACTACACTGATTTACATCTGCTGAGGATTTTTTCCCCCCACAGGTTTTAGTTCTGAGTGCTTTGTAAAACCCTGCATATTGTAAAACACTCGCAACACACTGTACATGAAAACATAATCTTTCTTATCAGAGGCAATAAAGATATCCATAGAATATAATTGTTCTGCTTAAGATAAAGAAAAGATCCATTTGTAATTGTATGATTAGCAGGAGGCCATGTCCTCACTGCTCTTGGATACCAGGTTGAATTGTCTAGGGATGAGGCAGAATTCGACCACAGCTTTTGCAGCCCCTTCAAAGAAGGCTGAGCGTGAGAAAGTGAAAACAACTCCTTTCCTGCAGACCCAAGCAATGATCCCAGCATTTGTAACTCTCACTTCAAGCACGGATCTGCTGAGCTCTTAGGAAATCCCAACTGAGCCTTCTACAAAACACCTGCTCGGTGCTGGGGGAATTAACCTTACAGCATGTAATGCTAACACGGGGAGGTGCCTGCCAGCTGGCAGCCCCGCACAGCAGTGGACTTGTCCAATTAGTGTTGTCCACCAGCTTGCTGTGTGCTAGAGACACCATGCTCGCACAGCTGAGATTCAAGCCCCAGTCTCTGCTGTCTCTAGCCAGCAGCTAGTACAAGGTGTGCTGAAAGAGAGCTTCTCCTGTGACCCAACCAGCAGAAGTGGAACTACACGTGGCTCAGCAGGAAGTCAGGATTGCTGCTCTGAACATGCCAATCACCTCTCAGGGGGCCCAAGTACCCTGATCAAAACATTACTCTCAACAAGCAGCATGTCTTTCTGCCTTAGCAACACCAGCAATCCAGAAAAATAATAATTCCACCTGAGGATGTCCCTTGCAAATATTTAAACACCAACTTCAAGATGAAAATCATGTATATATATAAAAAAAAAGCTGGAGTTATGCTCAGTTTTGTTGCGATAGAACAGGTTTCTCACCATTTTCCCAAAAATGGAAAGATAAATGTACACAATTATTCCTGGCTGTTAAGAAAATGACAGATTTGTAGGTAATACAACAGTCTGCTTTAGCAATGCCTTTCACAGTTACAGCATGATTAGAGCAAGAGACAGCAGGCCTGCCCTTACCACAAAGATGGCTATATGGTAGATTGTTACAAATAGCTAAGTGCCTTCTGATGTCTTATTAATATGCTAGCGCAAGAAGAAAACAGAATAGACAAAAGAGCTGAGTCTGTTCCCTTTCATGAGAAACATGGGAAACCACCAGGCAGAAAACAAAGGACACCTCGAGTTCCCTCCCTTTAAAATATTTCCCAATTAAAATGTTAAGCAAATACCATTGGGCTCAGACTGTTTACACAAGGCTGGTCTTGTCAAAGAATAAATGCTGGCAGGGCAGGCAAGAAAATGCCAAACTCTCTCATCTTCTGTATACCTGTAAAAAACTGCATAATTAATATAACAGCAACTTTAGACAGGCCCCAAGGGCTAGAACCACAAAATCATTTCGACCCCTCACTGTTGTGCCTACCTTCAAGAGGCAGAACCTCCAATTTCCTTGCCAGTTGCTCCTTAATCCTGCAGTGCCTAAATAGTCTAATTGCCACATTTTCATCAGTTATGCTCCCCTAGTGCTTAAATGAATGCTGCCATGCCATGCTCAGAAGCCCCCAGCTGTCAACAGCCCAAGCAGCAGTCACCTCCCTATGCCCACTCTGCAGGCTGGCACCAGGATGTCCACGCTATGGCACTCCTGAGTCAACCATCACATGAAACAGAAGCAGCCACTGCAGCAGTGGTTCAGTGCCCTCCTTTCCCCAGCTGTATACATGGTCACACAGCTGCAGTAGATACTGCAGAGGCCCTAATCCCATCCTCGTGGAAGGTCAATGGATTTCACCTGACAGCAACTTGCTCACTCACAGGAGCCCTGTCTTTGCTTACTGTCTCTGGATATGATGGACCTCCTGGCTATGATCAGGAAATGAACTGCAGCCTCCGGTCTCATAGGCAAAAAAATAATTTCAGGAAAACAGACAAAACAGAAGCTTAAAGGGACCACAATGTTGAGACAGAAATGAGGTCCACCAGGAACACAAGAGAATGGCACAACTGCATTTGTTTGCTCTTGAGAGGACCACATATTGTAACAGGTAGGCTGTCTTCCTACAGTCCTGCTGCTGTCATCCCAGTGCATATTACAGCCTGCTGTCCATATTTCTGGGAAAACTGGTGGATTTCAAAGGAATTTTCTGCTGGGTTGTACACTAATCATTAATAAATATATCAATCAGTGTATAAATCTATATATAAGTGAATTCTGTGTGCAGATGGCCAACCACCAATATCTGATAATTTTAAAAATGTCATTATAAACTAATAATAGTTGGAGGGATTTCTTTAGATTTAGTGTTGTGTTCTACCAACCCAGTGAATCAGAAATGCTGACAAACCTTAAAACTCTGGGGCTGGTAAGCAGTTACAAAAGATAATCAGAATTTAAACACCTTGGCTTCTGAATATTCATACAGCTCAGTAAATATTATGCATTTATTAAAAATCTATTGCCATCCTTCCCAGAGGCAGAGGACATACAATGCCCGGCTGCTTTAATCAGCTTCCCTACAAATAAATGGCTTCTTAAAAATGCAGAGTCAGTATCTCCTCTCAAGACATCACTGGGTGAGCTGACCTCTTTAAGCACACTGTTTATTATAGTAAGTCTGTACTGGCCCAATAGCCTAACACTCTCCTTAGCCAATTAAACTGTGCGTATAATAGGTTTCCCTTGAAGGCTCTGTGAAAGGCTGAGAATTGTAAGTAGAGGTTTTAATAGAGCCTTTTAGCTGTACTCTGTGTCCCATTCCTGAATCCAATTTTTTTTCCCAAGATGTGTTCCCATGTCTCTCTCACTGTCTCAGGTACAAACATAATCTAATGACTGGGTCATATGCTAGTCTCAGCTGTTAAGCTAATTTCATTAATGCTAACATCAAGAGGTATTTGCTGTTGAAATATTTAAGGGAAAATACTATGTGTTTTGACATGTTTTTCCAAATTTGGCGTGCTTGTGTCAAAAAATAACATTGCTGTTTTCCTCAAACATCTAATTTTTGTATTTTATCTCAGCAATAAAACAAAAGTGGTTGCCTGAAAGTCTCATTGTAAAATATATCAAAAAAACAAAACAAAACCAGGAACTGAGTGTTTTCTTTTAGTACCATGCTTCAGTATAAAAGCAGGATATTTACATCAAGGGAGCACTAGCTTGTATCCACAGGGTTAGATTTTCATATTCAATGGCCTTAACATCTGACAGCTTACATTTTTTAACAAACTTTAATTTTGATTCGTTGGGTATCGTTGACACTAGTTCAGTGAGATGTTTTAGAGGTACACACTTATTTAAAAACACTTGTCTGCAAGTCTAAAGGGCAACTACTAGCTTACTAAGTGTTCATCAGCAAGGAAAACACTACTTTTTAAGAGGAATTATTAATTTCAGAAGACGAGTTTCTTTCTTTCTCAATGCGATTGCCATTCTTAGAAATCACCAAGGTATTTAGATGGTCCAGTTCTTAATGTGACCCTGTAAACCTCCTTATTAATTTGTTCTTGCTTAATTTTATTTTACACCATTACCATTACATCCACTTGCCTTAAACATGTCTTCTTCAGAGAATTACATTAGAATCTAGGCTACTTAAATAACTTGGTTTCTTTAGAAATAATATCTACTAGATATTAAATCTGACAACAAATATTTATTTGGGTTTTCTTTCAGATTTGTCCTGGCTTGTTAGAAAGCATCCCAGAATGAGTCAGAGGGAAGATCAGGGTAATTTAAAGTAATTTTCTTTTATTATGTCTGGTTCTTTTATGGGAAATCCTTTCTTTGGCGGGATCTGCAGCAGAGCCTTGCTATTCTGATTAAAACATTAGCTTAGATTGGTCAGTTCAGACCTCAGTCCAAGATTTGAGATTAATCCCTTTTGCTTTATGCTGTTCAGTGAAAATAATAAAGTTATTTACTGCATTTTTCAACTTCTTATGTAGAAAAAAGCTTAATGCAAAAGAAACATCTTAAATAAGTGTATAATTATTTTTAGTGATATCAGACTATTGCTAATGTTTACATTTTTATTCCTCCTATATTTAACTTCTATTTAAATTGTATTTTTCTTTTTAATATATTTTATTTTATTTTATTTAGGGACGGCTCAGTAATAAGATTGGTGTTCCGACCATTTTTATAGGGATGACTATGATGATACAAGCTATTTCTCTGTTTTTTTGAAGATAAAGTTATTTTTTTCCATTATATCTTTTTTTTAAAAAGCCGCTTAAGAAGCCCATCAAGAAAGGCTGCTCTACAAGTAATGTATAAAACTAGCTAAAATCCTAATTGTATCCATTTACAACAACAGAGAAGAACAAAGGAATCAGAATTATATATCTTTTTTTAGGAAAAACGTTCTGGAACAAACGTAAGCACAGGTAAAAATAGGTGCCATTTATCATATCTATTATTTTTCCATAACTAAAATCTGAAACACATTTTATTTGGAAAAAATAAGACTTTTATAAAACATTTTACCCAAACCACAACCATCAGCTGACGTATCCTACATACATTTTATCTTTCAACAATTTGCAAAAATACTTGCACAGTGCGTGCAAAAATTTTTTCACAGTTTTGAATATAAAGGCAGTGTATATGCTCAAATTAGCACTTGAATTACATCTTCTGTTTCAAACAATGCACTGTGAGCACCAAATGTATAACATTCAGAAAACAGAAAATGGGCACAAGTTGGAACACGGGAAGTTCCACCTGAATATGAGGAAAAACTTCTTTCCTGTGAGGCTGACAGAGCAGTGGCACAGGCTGCCCAGAGAGGCTGTGGAGTCCCCTTCCCTGGAGACATTCAAACCCCGCCTGGACGCGGTCCTGTGCCCCCTGCTCTAGGTGTGCCTGCTCACGCAGGGGGGTTGGACAAGATGATGTCTCAAAATCTCTTCCAACCCCTACCATTCTGAGACTCTGTGACTCTGTAACACAATTCCCAATGTTAACAGACTGCTAATCAATTTGATAAGTATTAGAACAAATATTGTTTAAACTTATGAACACTGACTTCCATGGAGCCTGATTTTACCTGTAACTTCTAGTAAGACTTTTTTTTTCAGAGCTTTAAAGAATCCTGTTATAGAATGTACTTAAAAGTTCTACAAAGAACCACTGTTAAGTTTTTTGCAGTCTTCCTTGTATGGATATCCCAGCTATTTGGCTGTGCACACAACATGTCAAAATTGGGATGTTTGAAATGTTGTACCATTTGCCCTTCTAGCCCCAGGAACCTTTGGAGCCTACAACATTACCATGTTTAGTTTGGGTTTTTTTTTTAAATTTTGTTAGTATATCAGCCTCCTAATTCTCTCTGAAGCCCCTTTTCTTTTAAAAACTTTTTGTTGAATTGATTTCTTAATTACTTTCTGATTTTTTTCATCTTCTTTTTGCAGATGGCTTATATTTTCACATAGTGTTATGGAGAACTTAGGGGGTTGCATCTTAGTCATTTGTTTTGTCCTCTAACAGCATGTGGCTTTCAAAACCTATGTAAAAAGGACACACTTGACCTACTTAATACATCTGAATAGGCAGATGATTATAAACATAACTTTTTCCAATCACTTCATGTTTTTCTTTTTAACTAGCATTTGTTAATTTGAAAAAAAAAAAATATCATTTTCCAAAACATGAGGACATTGTAGGGCAGGGTTTTGATTTATCTACTGATTTTGCTGTCAGCATCATTGACAACAAATTACTGTTATGTTTTAAATGATCAGTTTACATAAAATATCTGCATATAATGCACTATTACTGTTGTTTGTCCTGTACCAATCTAAAAGCGTCCAGGAAAAATCAGTGATTCATATTTGCATTAGAGATGTTACAGTATGTATACTGAACTTGAATACCTAATATGGCTGCCCTATAAGATAGGAAAGAGGTAGGAAAGGTCACAAATTTGTGCTGCATGCAATCATGTGGTCATGGTTTATATACCCTAGTGATATAATACTTATTCTTTTTTAATTGTGAAAATATTGCTGTTTGTATGTGATTATGTAGATATTGGAATTTTGAAGCAATTTGAAAAGGAAAGGGAGGAAGGCTGACAAAGTTATATCGTGAGAGCTGTTTCAGCCTAGGTGTTGAGTGGAAGAAATGATGGAAGCATATGTGAGAAGGGGATTTGGAGATAAAAGCTGGAACCATCAGCAGAGCAGGGAAGCTTGTAATGAGTAAGTGTGAAAAGGAATTAGTTCAGAGCACAAGCAGAGACTGTGTGGCTTACAACCTTAAAAACAATCACAAGAAAAAATGAACATGAGATGAAACTAATAAGAGATTGAGTTAAGTGATTCAGAGACTATAAAAAGGGAGATGACATAGTCAGAGGATCAGGTAGGAAAGATCATCTTGATGACAACAGTCTGGACTAATTGAAGACAGAAATTAATATTTGAAAAAATTGTTTAGTTCTGTCACAATGAGATTATTTGTTTAGTTTAATTATGTTTCTTTACAGAAGGAAGATCTTCCTACAAAGAACATGTAAAATAAAATAATACTTTTGTTGCCTTCCCTCCTACTTTTTTAGTTCCTTAAAATATCATGTTTCAGAAAATCTTGATACAGGGGAAGTATGGGACTGAAGGTTGATATTGGCAATTTCTAACAAATTGTGCAATATAGCAGAGTTCTTAAAAATGTAATTGTGAGGTTTCGGGTTTTTTTTAACTTTTGATCAGTTCAACCCAATCTGATATTTTCTGTTTCCTAGAGAATTGAGTTGTTCTAGTACTGAAAGACTTTTACATACTGCTGTTAAAAACGAATTGAGATAAATATTTCTTCTCTCTCTGTAAAAATCAAGCAATAGAGTTGACATCAGTAAAGCACACATTCCCAAGGACTGATTGTCCAAGTTCAAAATACCCTCCCTAGTTCCTGGAAACTACAGAATATTATATTCCCCGAATGGACACGTCTCCCACAGTGGCATTCTCCACCCCAAGATGGGTTCTCCACATCAGCCTCCTCTGCCACTCTTAGAGAGATTCTCAGACTCCTTCTGACAGCCCCCACTCCAGGTTTGGACTTCTGTCTTCCTCCTACTCCTGAGCCCTTGATGTTCTTGCCAAGTCTGCAGCCCAGCCTAAGCCAGCAGGCTGGTTGGCACCTGCTGGGCCATGCTGTCTGCTTCTTTGCCTTTCAGTCATGGCTGTGTCCAGATTCTCCCTGACCACAAAGATTTGATTCCAATTCCAGGCTTTAATCTTGTCCTGAAGTAGTAGGAACCCCATTCTTTTTGGCTGGATAAGTAATTTCTCTTTTCTGCCTGGACCCAAATTATCTTTGCCATCAGTAAAATGGTTACCAATTCCCACGGTATTAGTGATGGGTGAAGTGAAGTCATCACTATCATATCCTCATGAAAAAGCAGGTTGTAAACCAATACAGAATAATAACAGTGGGTACAGTGTGTAGTTTACACTTATTGGAACCATTGTTTGCCTTTTGTATTTTTAGCTTACGGGTAAAACCACACCCTGTCCTCCCTCCCCCACCCCTTGATGGGCAAACCCAACAGAAACTCTGCAAGTTGAAACTCATGGAGCTTCCTAGCCCTTCCATAATTATTTTTATCCTCAGTGTAAAGGATGATTCAGCCGTCAGTTCTCTGAAGAGAGACAGATAAAGAGAGCGAGAAAGAGTATGCTAAATTGCTGTTGAAAATAATCCTATCCACGTGAAGTAGGAGTGGGTATTAGAGGACAGATGGCCAGTGGAGCTGGAAGGAGGATGCTATGTGGAAAGCACTGAGGGAAGTAGGGCACTCTGTTATCTGTGGCAGAACAGAGATAAACACTGTCATGTAACCACTTAACCAATGCTAGGAGGAGGATGCACATGAGAAAAATAAAAGAAATCAGTGCTGTGCTGTTTATATTTTTGTTTTCCCTCTTTACAAAGGCAGAAGGTGGTACCAATGGTTTATGTAGTTTACACTGAACATAAAGACACTCAAATACTCACTGAACTTACACTGAACATGAAGACACTCAAATATTTTTCAGTGTAAGGAAGTAGAAGAGGGTGAATCAGTGAGTAAGATGCAATGCAACAAAGTCTGGGGAAGGGTCATGTGTCCTGGAATTGATGCACTCTGCTTAGAAGAAAGCAGGAGAATCTCCTTATTCAGGAGACTTTTGCTGAAGAGTGGTAATCACCTCCCCCTGAGATATCTGTGGCAGAAAATAAATGCAAAGGACAAAGCAAATGAAAAGTTAGGCAGTGAACAAAGAAAAACAGAACTAAAGAAGATGTTGGTTTTGGTATAAAGAAAAGCCAGAACAATATGAGGTCTAGAGCATGAACTGTAGATACTGTACTCTAAGATGCCTAATATCCCTGAGAGGAATTGTCAAAAGTGACTAAGAATCATTAGTCCTGCTGACAGTTGTGTGGGTGTTTCAGCTTTGAAAATGTAATAGTGAGACTGAAAGGGAAATGTGGTGGAACTTTAATTATTTTATAAGGTTTGAAACCCACTGCAACATTCCCATACTTCTCTCCAGTCATGTGGGCTCAGCCACTGCTGCTCACACCCCAGAGGATGTGTGCCACAGTGGGATGTCAAACTGCTGCCTCATATGGACCCCCAGGCTTAATAACAGTTCCATACAACCAACAAATTTATATATTGCACGAAAGAGAGAAGAGGTATATCTAATTATTCTATTATTTTTTTTTCTTGATACACTTGGAGATGTCTGTAAAAAGTTGATGTCTTGATCAGCTTATTACAGTTTATATAGTTTTCATATGAGGTGTTAAAAGGCTATTCAGTTAGTCAAGGGTGGCCTTTATGGAAATAACTTCTAACTTTGGGATCTGACTAAAATGATTTGTCCCAGAAGGAGGGGCAGTTTGTATGTAAATCTTCATTTGGATTATTTCTTGTTGTTCTTTTAATCTTGCAATGTGGCAGACAGTCCCTTGAGTGCTATTAGATGTAGAATGGCTTTCTAGCTTTACTTTATGCCAATTGGCCCTCTTTTTTTGAGGACAATAAATTTTATTTGTACTGTATATCTCAATATTGATTGATTTTGGCTAAGAACAAAGTAATTTATGGTTTCACAATGAGGGTCTGGTCTCCTGACTCAGTATTCTCTGAAAAAGGCCATACTAATTCCTCAGCAGGTTGCAGTTGTCCCCTCCTATGTTCTGCCCTGGTGCAGGAAACAACTTACTGAACTTGAGACATGCCTCTCTTTAAAAGACAGGTCATTCCCAGATGACACATTTGTGAGATACTGTAGAGATCTGGACCAAAATGTCACTGAATTAAAATGTGTGTTTCACCAGAGGCCTTTGCCCAGCTGGGGAAACCATTGCTTCTCAATGCTGTCAGCATGTCTGAGACATCACCAGTAGCAAACACATTGGATAGACCAGCCAGCAGATGGCCTTGCATGAGCTATATGACAGCAGTAGCCTCAGCTGACCTATTAGGTCTACATTACCAATGTAATTATCAGAATGACAATGGCAACTATCATAGACCTCAGCAACAAAATGTGAGTATGACCATGCATGTCTCTACACTGGAGCAACAGGACTTGACAGTACTGAACCCCTGTACCATGAATATGGAATAACCATTTCCTGTGAGATGTTGACCATTGTTTGAAGTGTGGCACAGAGAGTAGGGTGGGGAAATATGGAAACAAGAATGCTCCTTTTCTGAGCCAGTGCCACCTTGTCATACAGAAGATGAAGGTGGTTATGCATATCCTGAAACTCATAGCCCACTGTTGGTCATCCCTTATCTGGAGGAAAAGGGGTTTTGTGATTACATGAGAGGGATAGAAGACTAGTGATAGAAAGAGGAAAAAATGGACCAGAGGTTGACAGTGGCAGCTATTAGCAGCTTGGTCATGTTCCCAGTATGTGGGCGAATGTCTAAGACATACCAGATATTGATAACCAGCATGGCACCCTGAGCGTCCCTGTGATATAGAAAAGAGGTGAACTTGAGTCTATTGAGGTACAGTCTAACATGTCTGTAGGCCATGGCTGTCAGCTCTGCTTGTCACACCCTTGGTGTGACCTCTGCTGGGCTTCCTGCACCTCTCTCACCCAGTTTCATGAGTACAAGCTTGTCTAATTAAGCTGATGCAGCAGGACCAGTGTGGATGCTGAAGGGCAGTGAAAGGTAGGTCACCAAGGTGGAGTCATTAGAGGATTACAGTGCACAGAGGTCAGGCCAACTGAAAGGGAGTGGTCGTGGGCACCTCAGGTACTCTTTGGAGAGGTGGCAGAGCTGCATCAGTGACACAGCAGTGGGGACCACTCAGGGGACCCCAGTGAGAACAGGGATGAGGAGCTGCAGTGAGGTTGCCCTCGCTGTGGGAACCTGCAGATGCAGCCTTTCTGGGCAGAGTCAGAGCACAGCCTTCCCCAGCCCCAGAGCCATATCGAAGAGCAGAAGACTCTGATGATGCAAGGCTTAAGACCTTCTTTCACAAGAGATGCTGAATCACAGTTTTTGCTTAGTATCTGTAGTTGTAACATTGGTTAGCATGACCCCAGATGGCCTCCATGTTCTGGGCATCTTAGCCATTCCTCTTCTTGTGCTACTTACTACATTTAGAAATAAACTGTGTTTTAACAAATTCTGAGTGACCACAGCAAACCTCCTTTATATTTTCTCCATGTGTGTGCATATTCTGGGTAAACTAGCTCTGACAGAGAGAAATGCTTTAGGTAAAAAATTTGTAGAAATATATCACTTATTCTCCAGATATCCTATTTTATTCATCAAAATTATCCCTCTGTTCCAATATACTTTAATTTTACATGAACTATTTTTTTCATCAGCAAATTAACCTATTTTCTCTTTTGTAGTTGTAAATAATAATAGATGAACCAATGAAAAGACTGAAGCTAGAACCAAACCCAACTAAAATGAGTACCAAGTTAATGATATGCCTATTGGCTAAGGCAGAATACAGCAGACAAATGACAGCATCAACAAAATCAAGCTGTTTCTTCATCTGTATTTTTAACTGTTAATACTTTTAGTGATCCTACAATTGAGTGTGTCCAAAGGCTAGAAACATAAGACTTGATGGTTGCAATGCTCAGATTCACTTTTAAGTGCTCAGCCACCCATGGATATACTCAGCTCTTAGTGAGGTGCAGAAGTTCCCTCTAGGCTGTTTAAATGGACTTAAAATGGACATCAATAGGGGATCCACAAAATCCAGCAGAGAGGGTGCTGCCTTAGCTAGTTTCCCTCCACAGCCAAAGAATACTAAAGACTATCTTGTAGCCTATCTTGTGACCATTACTGTTCTACTATTGATTTTTTTTTGCTGTTTCCAGGAGTCTCCTTTTTTGTTGCTTTCCATTCTCCATGTTCCTTTGTCCTGATTTTCTTTTTCTTATTACAGTATTGTATTTTGTTTTAGGCAGTGTGTCAAAAATTTGCTAACAAGTACCACTGATACCCTGAAACTAAAATGTCAGCAAATTAATTAATTACTATTATCAATGTCATAACAGTTTCAGGGTTCTAGATGAAACTGGACAACCACGTCCTAGTATTGGTTTCAGATTCAGAGTTTTTCTTACCTGAATGCCAAAATATAACCTTAAGAAGTGAAAATAAATAGAGGTAAAGAAAATATTCATGCAGCTCTTGAGAGCATTTGATAAGTCCTAATGCTACAGATTTACCACTGCCTCCTTTGCACATACACACACGTATGGCTTCTTAAAGCTATAACCTTTCCAAACTTGCTGTCTACACTGAACAGAATTGTGGTCTATTGCCTTTGGCTGCTGCAAGGAAACAGTTTTGCCTTTCTGGATGGAGGTAGAACAAAAATAGTATATACTAGCAACGATATACTAGAAGAGATTAATCTGATAGCAGCTCATTGGCATGGAAAAAATTAAGGAAGGTACATTTGAAGAATGCGTACTGGACCAGTACATTAAATACACCCTTATGTTTCATTGTGCCCAGATACATTTAAATAGAGTGGATTATTTGTGCATATCAATAAAGGCTATCTCTTTCTAATGTGGAGGTTGAACTGCAAATAGAGCTTTCAAACTGTATCAGAACCACAATTTTCATGCTTTCCTTTTTAAAATTGTTTTTGTTGTGCTTTAGGGAAGGCCTTGCTAAATTTCAAGCTGACAATCTGCTGCATTGCATATAAGTCATAATTTCAATTTTTTTTCCTCATTAAAGGTAGATCTTGCAGTTGGCATCATTAAGCTATTGACACATTCTACTTCAGTGTAATTACCTTTACGATTCTGCTTGTAGTGCTCCTTTTACTTAGCATGGGAAATACCTCAAATAGTCTGGTAAATTTTACTACTGCAGGTGGGGAATGTCCAGTTTAATGGCCACACTGTATTACTCTTTGTTATTCATGTGCGCCAAAAAATACACAGGATATAGATGGGGCTGAGTTAACATTGCTGGAATTTCCTGACTTTTTTAATACTTGATCTTGCACCCTTAATATTGTCAGTGAACTGGCAGAGGTGGGAGGACTGGGATGGCATACTTCCATTTTGGCACTGAACAGGGGGTGGGTAAATGGCTGCACAATTAAAAGTAATTTAATCTGACAGGTAATAGGACAGACATCCATAATACAGTCACACGTACACATATACATGTGTACATGTACTTTGCCTTGTTTGTTTCATAGTCAACAAAATGTGAATCAGAAATGTGGTTTAAATGTCAAAAAAATGGCATTTAGGATTCTGATGGACGTGTGTGTTTGTCAATACTTCACATTTCATGCAAAGAGGGATCAATAAAATACATTTTATGAGTCTGGTGTATAGGCTGTAACTGTGTTCAGCAGACAAGATAGAGGTTTGAATTGGTTCCCACAGAAAAGAATAATCCTCCAAATGAACAACTGATACCTGGGCTTTATCTAATGAGATGGATATTACTGGAGCTATGAATGGTTTGGAAGGCTAAAGAAGGCTCTGAGATGTAATTAGGAGGCATTAGTTACATTGGTTTCCCTTTTAATAGGATACAACTCTTCATGCAGATTTTAAAAAATACTCACCCTGATATGTTTTTTGATTCCAAGTGCCCAGAGGTGCGTGGCCAACCAGGGGAGGCATGCCAGGGCAAGCTCGCTGACTCAGAGGAGAGGACTTGCAAAACAACCTGGGAACACAAGGGAAAATATCCAGGCAGGAAGCTATAGTAGTAGTTTGGTCAGAAAAAGAGCTGTCTTCAAGAGCTTTTCATGTAAAACGTTCCCTCTTGTTTCTTTTCTTTTTGTTTTTTAACACCTTCTTTGGCATTGGAAAATCATAAGCCATTTCTTTAGCATTGTTTTATTGTCCTCCATGTTTCAGTAAATCTTGGGTTTGAGTAGGTTACTGGTATATTGGTAATTTGTCAGCAATATCCCCAAAGGATTTGTGAATGTCACTGAGAAGTGCTGAGGGTTAACAGTTTCCTTAACCTCCATGTCTCAGGTATTCTGTATTCAGTGATGCGCACACACAGGGGGCATATTATTTCTGGCTAGCTATAACCTGATGGGAGATGCAGATTGATGCAGGGTCTTCTCCCAGTTTCCCAAGCTGGCTGACTGAGGTCGGATCTGTGGCCCTGTGCTGGAGCTAATGAGGTCCAGCGAGAACGCTGATGGCACCACTGCTGCGATGTCCTATCTCTACATATTTGTCAAGAGTTCAAGGTAGAGAAAGATTTAAATGTATTTTTTGTGGCAAGGCAAAACTAGATTTTGCTACAGTGTGCAAGATGCTTATTTAAACAGTAACTCCAACAAGTCTGCCAGGATCAGTGCCTTTGGTTAGTATTTGTGGGTGAGCAGTGGTGATAGCAGTCGAGCATGCACGTGCGTTAGTTGGCTTTTCTCACCGTTGCCTCACTGGCAGTGTAATGAATCGGCAGTCTTGTTCATGAATGTACTGTTCTCCGAGTTGGATTCTCAGCTCTCTTTCTGTACATCTGTCGACTGGATACAAGTATATGTTCTAGTGCCCTTTCATATGTTCTTGGCACAGATGCATTTCATTGGCATGAGCATTAGGCTGAGTTTGTTGGCATTTTAGGAAGTGAATCTGTTTTAAAATGCAAACAGAAGAACAAATAAAATAAAATAAACAAACAAACACACCAGGAGAGTGTTCCCACAGCGGAAGCTGTGCATGGCTCACAGTTTACACATACAGGCTTAACCTTCCTGCCCTCTGTCTCCCAGGTTTACTCATCCTGTTGGGGAACAAATACGGAGTTT
>VZTV01062188.1:0-14316 GCA_013400875.1 Anhinga rufa
ATACCTCCAAACTGGAGGGCATTGAAGAGCTCTCGTTCTTTTTGGAGCTGGAAACAAGGGTCAAAGTAGTACCTCTTTGGCCAGTGATGTTGAAAGCTGCCTCCTAGCAGGGGTCTGCCATGGTCAGTATCAGAGATGTTATCGGCCTCCACCATGCAGCCAGTTCCAGTTGGCTTATGCCTGAGACCTGGAAAGATGCCTTTCTCCACAGTATTGGTTCTTGGTTTTTAATGGGTTGCAATTTGTGGAGGAGGTCATTTTGTATCACAGCCCTATACAAAAAGCGTACAGTGTGCTTGGGGAACCACGCAAATGATGATGATAGGGAGGAAAGTAGTGGTTATTTCTGGGACACCCAAAGAGAACAGCTGGGCAAAAAGAGGAGTTGCAGAAGAGATGAGTTTCCTGATAATGTTACATAGTGCTCAGTGTGCCATCATGTCTTGTTGAGATTAATGTGAAGTTACTTTCTACAGCGAGAATTAACAGATGAAACCACCAAGTCTCCAACAGTTTGAATGTTGCTGAAGTTGCTCCTTGGGTGCTGTTATCTGCACGCACTTTCTGGTATACTGTGAGCAGTTCACAGATGAAGTGGTTGGGAAGTCAGACAACGTTGCTGTCTTCGGAATCAAAAGTGGGGTTTGTTGCCTGATAGAGACAACATTTCAGCCTTTCTCCATTCTGGCATTCATGTAGTTTTATATCTCGGCCTGATGTGCTGAACACGCAAAAAACCCACCAAAAATCGGCTCTGGGGGCTAGTCTAGGTGGCTTTGCCTCCATTAGTTAAGAGGAAGGTGCTTCTGTTCAAAAGAACAATCTGGACTGATCAAGATTATTTTACAGCTCTACAATATAATATAATATCATATCTAGTGCAGATAAACTTGCCTTTTTATGACTTTTTGTTATATTGTGTCTTCCTAAAAACAGAATTAAAGAAAAAAGCCAATCCCCAATCCCCCCTTCTTCTGATAGTTTCTCTCTTATTACTCCCACTGTTTATAATCTCTTTCAGACCTCTGCCCAAGGATTTGTGTGTATTTAGCTGGCAAGGCCTGCAGTTGGGTAGGGGCTATCTCTGCCCTTCCCCAGCTTTGCTGGCATCTCTTCCCTTGCCCCAAACTGCAGCATATTTCAGTTATCCATTTAGAGTCCCTGCATATCGTCTATAGTAGTCTTCTGTGTAGGCCATAAAGTTCTCTTGCCACTGAAGTGGAACGTACTGTGGAAGTGAGAGACAGGGCTTTGAAGAAGGATGAGCACTCTTGTCCTGGTGGATAATGTATAAAAAAATCAAAAGTAATCAAATGCAGTCTGCAGGTGTGTAAAGTGGCAGTACCTGCACTTACTCATATTTGGTTAAAACCTTATTACTGTATATGCAGTATTGCTGTTGTAAAGGACCGTTTTTTCCATTCCCCATGAATGTACCTCCAGCTTCAGAGTAGAGCTCTCAGCTTTGATCTGGGGAACTGTACGGTTTGCACATATTTGCGGAAACATTTGCCTTGTTTGTTTTTAAAGCCAGTGGAACTCGAAGGGAAAGTTTTCTTTTTCCTTGGTTCCCCTGAGAAACACTCGTTCATCCCTCTCCCGTCCGCAGGTTTAAACAATCGCCCTTTGTCGTCGTACAATATCCTCCAGCCCAGCCACCTCTGAGAGTTGGGCAGCCATATCCGCTGACGTGGTTGCTGAGCGAGAGGCTCTGCCTCTTCATGAATGATCAGTGAAACAAGGGGAAAAGCCTTATCCTTACTGAAATGAATGGCGAGCTTTCCGCTCAGTCATTATTTCAGATGTAAATGGACTAAAATGACCATGAGGTTCTTGAAATGTGTCCTGATCCCTTCATCTTCTTCCCTTTGGTTTTGTGTTGGTCATGAGTAGAGGCTGGGAGCCTGAAGAGAGGAGGGTGTTAGCAAAGTGGTGTCTGGATGATCAGAAGAGAATAGGAGAAGAGGAGGAAAGTGGTAGGGAGGGAGATAACACAGAGGCAGGGTGTTACTGAGGTGGTCCTCAGCGTGCTGCTATGTAAGTATGTGCAGGATGGGAGACCTAGAGGCTAATGAAATGTCCTTGGAGTTGTCTGTAATGCTTGTGCTATGTTAATGGATAAGTTTCCTTCAACTCTTCTCCTCAGCATTACTTGGTTAATAATATTAATTCCTATTAATTATGTTGTTACAGAAAAGTGAATGGGAATTTGTCATCCGTAGAGATTTCATTTTTTTTTCCACAACTATGTGGTTCCCTCATCCTCTTCAAATATCGCAGCTCATGTGCATATAGAAGCCATAGCACAGGGGAGTAAGGAGCTCAAACTGTAGGTCCTGGTTTCAGAAGGTTTCTAGCAGGTACGTAGCATGTGAAAGGTGAATTGGTATTAAACATAGAAGCAGATGTCACAGAGGAGCTCTGTTCACATTTTTAAATTCATGTGGTGAAGTAGACAACCATAACACTTCATTTTTTTTTACCCATATTGGTTTTAAATCCTGCCCTAAAGAGGATTAGCCTAATAAATATTATCTCCTCCATTGAATAGTAGAATAGACTTGGGTGACATTATTGCAACACTCCTCCCAGGTCCCCATAGCGGAGCTATCCATTCTCCTGTGCCTGAAAGAAGGATTTATATTTTTGTGTGTAAATACCTCCAGATTTCTCAAGTAAATTGTTCGCATTTCAGTAGTGTGTCAATGAAAGTATATGAACACCATTCTTCTCATGCACTCATCCTTCTCTCTCAGATGCATGCATGCAGCAGGCTGACTAGTGTGTTTCTTTCTTTGTAAGACTTCCCAGGACCATTTCTATCAGCTCTAGTCAACTGAACTAAAATACCATCAGTAAAAATGTCGATGATAACCTTCTTTCATCTCTATCCTGTTCTACTGAGGATAACTCTGCTTTCTTTCAATCCTGGCACAGTGCTACTATTTTTTTTTTCCTTTAGCTGTTTTTTGTAGGATACTGGGCTTAAGTAGAACACTTCTTTGTTCCATACATGTGTTTCTTATAAAGCTGTATTGATGAAATGCTTTTTGTCACAATGATGTTGAAAGGATCATAACAGCATATTGTCAGGCCTTCAATTCTGGTCACCTTAAAATGAAGTATCCATCAAAATATTTTTTCCACTGCTGTTGTGATGTTTTGTAGCCATCCAGGCTTTCTGTCATCTGCCCTGACTCTTCTAGCAGATATTCAGCCACCTTGACCATTTGAGATACCAGGGTTAGAACTGAAGGGGCATCTGGACATCTACCAGTTGGTACAGACCGATGCTTTTCTCAAACAAATCCACTGCAAATCTAGGGAATGCAGCAGGATAATCTCATTCAGCCCACAGATGTTTGACCTACTGATAATAAGGTGACCTGCTAGATATGAGATAGACACACTTTATGACAGTGTGAGGACCCAGATCCAAGAAGGGGTGTGGATCCTGTCTCAATTCACATAAACCTGTGTTAGATTCTTACTCCCTTTGAGAAGTGATAGGCACCTCCAAATGGGAGCAGGCATTTAGTTAGCTACTTTGTGGGATGGTCAGTGGGAAACGCTGAGGAGAGGAGCGTGTCCTGTATCTTAGCCCTCCCTGTGGCTCCCATGTCCTCTACAGAGATTTTGGGGGAAGCCTTTTGCTTGCTTCACCATTGCCTCTTGGGATGCTCTTGGAAAGTTGCTTCTGCTGGGGTTTTTTTTTTTGTTGTTGTTGTTTGTTTTTTCAAAAGGAGGAAGAAAATCCATCTGGAGAGCAAGGGAATGAGGGAGGGATGGCTGCTGCTGTTTCTCATAGAGCAGCTCAGGGGTTTATTCACAGCCACTTAGGCTGAGCTCAGGCAAAGACTAAGGGGCACAGTGCCTTGGAGCATCCCCCAACCGGCAGCCATCAGCTGTGGCCCTGCACTGTGCCTCCAGTCTGAGCTGCCACACATAGCAAAAGAGGTATAGGACCAGCAAGAAGGGCTCCTGACCACCCCTATGGGCTGTGGTTTTGGGAAGGGGCTGGGAGGGTCAGTCCTCAACCCCAGTCCTTGGCTCTGAGAACAGCTTGTGTGTGAGATTTTGCACTGGAAGTTTGTTGGATGACACATAGGCACAGCTGCTTTTATCCCTAGCTAGATGTACCCAGGAAGAAAGCGAGAGAGTAAGCAAGCAAATACAGTATTTGAACGCTAAAGTTAACCGTGATGTTTTGACCAAACACTGCTTCCCCAGGTCCATGGACATGTAGAACTTTTAATAGACCTGTTATCATATACCATGACCCAGGAGCCAAAGGTCTTAAAGTCCTTCTCCAACAGCTTCATACACAGAGACCCCTGTGTTCAGCTTCTGCATCAGGGTTGGAGGGAAATGCTGTATAAAGGGAAACAGGTAGTTGAATTAACTCATATTCTGGACCCAGTGTGTTTTAAGACACTATTAAAGGAAATCTCTTTAAAGCTTGGTTTTGATAAAATCTTGTATCAGCAGAATATGAAATGTGGTAACTCCAGCGGAAAAGACAAGTATATGATAGGGTTACATATGTGCAGGAAGAGTCTGGATTTAATTATTGTCTCTATTCTGCATATAATTCCCTGCTGAAATAGATCATATTTTCAGAAAGAGAGTAAAATAAATAAATGTTTGAATTGTTACCACTGTTCTTCCTTCTTGGGTTCTCTTTGCTCACCTAAGTTCAGGTCTTCATTTCACAAATACCCGTCAGCTCCCAGACCTCCTAACTGTTTGTGTTTCTGTACCGTCAGTATCGCAGGTATCCAGTCATATGTGACAGAGGTTGGTTGTGTCTGGCCTGGTACCAGGAAAAAGCTGGGCATCTGAGCCCAGCAGGGCTGTTTTCTTCAGAGGGGGAGTAACTTGGTTTTAGACAGTTGAGGAATTTTCCTTATGTTTTATCTAAAAAAACCCAGTGAAAGACTGAAAGTGAACTATAAAGGAGAGAAAGGGAATGGATGATAAAAACATAACTGAAAACATTAGGCCTAATAAAAGGCCCAACATTCAAATGTATAGATAGGATGCGAAACAGTATTGTCATAATGTGTTTTAGTACCGAGCTGGAAACGCAAGCCCTGAGCTCACTAATACATATCGTATTTGGGTGGCATGTACTGACTTTTCTTACTGATTACCATTAAAAGGTTATCGGTAATATATTATTGCTAAGCCTTTGTAACCTTTGACATGGAATATTTACGCTATTGATCGCAATCTCTCCCATGCGGACATCAGTAATACCTTTATCGCTCCCCAGCTGATAGCGGGAAGCCAGATGCGGAGGGATGGGGAGCACTTATTTAAACTCAGAGTGTGACTGTACCCAGCTGGGGTTTGGACTCGCAGCTCTTCCTTCGCTGTCTCAGTGTCCTCTCAATGCATGCAGGCTCCTGGGCGCCTGGTGTTTAATTAACACCAGATTCCTGCAGGATTTGCCTTTTTTTTTTCCCCCACAACTTCTTTAAAGTTATCAGTGTTTGTGAAGAGGGGTTGCTGACCTGATTGAAACAGTTGTGTGCTGCAGTAAGGCATTTAGGAAGAGGACAAAGGAAGAACTCCCATTCTTTCAAACACTAACCCTAAATAACACTTGAGGGTGTGACGCCCTGCAAATCCTTTGCTCTCCACCCCCCCCCCCCCCCACCCCCTGCCCCTAAACTTTGGGATTCTTCAGAAGCCTTGTAATGTTTGAAGTTTAGCAACAAAGGCTATTTGCCTACTTGTTGAATTGTAGCTGTCACAAGATCTTAAAAGAAAACAGAAGCATATATTATTGAAACATCAGGCTCCTGATTGCCTTCATATGCTATTAATTTGACAGAAAATTCACCCATAGTGTTGTAAATGAGCTTTTACCAACCAAGTAAACTTCTAGTTCTCCCTCTTCTCTGGAAAAGAGTTTGCAGTCGAGTTTTTTCCCCCTTTAACTACAGTAACATCTTAAAAACAAACAAACAAACAAAAATTGTTGAGATACCAATGCTAAAATTGCGCCAATCTGAAATAAATTATTTCAAGCCTTAAAATATCTTTATCAAAGTAAACTCAGGACAGAGGAAGGCTCTCAGGAGGACAGAGGTGGTTATTCTTTTGCACAGGTTTAGGAGAAGGTTGAAAGTATTAACTTGTACTGGGAATTGACACCAAGGGATCAAAACTTGGACTCAATAAGTGTTGCAAGGAAGTTAAGTTGCTCCTTACCCATTTTCAGGCACAAGAATGCCATGTATGTATTCATTCATCTGAAATGAATGGTGATCTGTTTTCCAGTTTAAAGCCAATTTATCTAATTGAAATTTTCATTGAATTGCATGGCACTTAAACCCTGTGTCCTGAATGACTCATGGTTTAGAGAGGGAGGCTGGAGAACGTAATTGATTTTAAAGTCAAGCACTGTCATATTATTGATTCATAAGCCATAATGTATGTTTATTAAGACCTACAGCTGATATTTAATTTGATAAATTGTGGAAGTAGTGGCCTTTGGCTCAGAAGGCTGGTGGACATTTGAGTTATTTTTTATATCATTGAACAGGGAACTGTTTATCTCTTGGCACTGAGTTGCAGACTTAGGTGGTAGTGACCCACTGTGAGCTGACTAAAGTGTTATGCTGGATTAGTGTTAGCACGATCGCTTTTGTACATTTTACAGCATTAATATGTTATCTATTAAATTGGGATTGTCAAATTTATTTTGTGTCTTTTAAGGCTGTAAAAATTCCTGTAGTCTATTATTAGTGCTTGTTTAAAACTTGAAGTAAATATGTTTAGACTAAGTTTCAAGTAGAGTATTTTAAAAGCCAGGTTCTTGAATTCATTCTTAGTCATCAAACTAAGCAGAGCTTGATTCTCAGAAGTACTGAAAAGCTGTGCTGAATTCAGTAAAAGTTCTGGAATGGGTTGATGTCCTCAGGATAAAGTCAGTGGGAGCAGAAAAAAGGCCCAACAGATCAGAGAACTTTCCCACAAAGAAGAGAGAAATTCCAGAAAGACATGAACAAGGACAAAAGCAAGGGGCACCGTAGAAGTCACCCTGATGGTTACATGTATTTCCTCACTCAATGCTGTTGAAAATGACTTCATATTCATTGCTTTAAAGGACCACGTTTCATCCTTTATTCCTGCAGGACTCTTGCTGTAGATGGTGGGGATTATTTACATCTCAATTTATTTCTGAGCCCATTGGCCGTAATTAAAAATGGAATTTGGCACTCTCCAGAGCCCCTGCTGGAGACTTTCACCTTGTAGAAGCAAGGGGATTAGATGTGATGATTTATTGGGCTCATGTACAATCCCCTGACTGTACTGTGGCACTGAGCCGAAAGAAAGCTGAAATGATATCCAGTCCTCTCTAGCAATCGCTTGCACCATGAGCAGAATAAATCCTATCCCTTGACTAAATCCCTGTCTTGTTCCATCCAAATTTGCCCAAGTTCCTGATGTGTAGAGGCTCTTGGTAGCGCAAAGTTAAGGTTGGAGAAGGCAGTGGCTGCCCGCCAAAGCAGTGTGCCTTTAGGATGTTGGAATCTGTGCCTGTGTTTGTGTTGTCACAATGTGCCTTAGGCTGTGCCTGTGAAAAGTGCAGAAAATGATTTCTTACAGTCATCGCACTCCATCTTCGAGAATGAATTGGAAATGATGTTCAGAATCACAGCTCTGATGTTTGATCATTGCTCTGTGATTACTTTTCAGATTTTTAGGACTTTTTGGTACTAAAGCCAAACAGAAATGCAGTCATAAATCTGGCAGGTTTGCTTGCTTGCTTTCTTCTCCCCTGCTAAGCCAGAAAACAAAAAGGAAGAAATACATGGTCCTGCCCAGCTTCTACTACAGCATTTTAAAAAATGTGTATTTCTTTGAGGAGATTGTTCTGGGAGAGGAGATGGCAAGCCTGCTCTTTGTTAGGGTGAGCTTTGAGGACCATGGTGTCTTTTGAAACATCTCTAAGCGTCTTATTGCTTTCTTAGATGCTCTTAAAAGTGTTCTCTGTCTGGAGTCAGAGTTCTTTGTCTTTGCTAGATACTAGTGAGGGATCATCTTGTAATACCCTTGATATAAACCCAGCTTGTTCATACCAAAACACCTTTTTCTTCAACTCAGAGTGATGTCATGCAACGTGCCTCACAGGAAAAGATAAAAGATCCTGACAGAAGGATGCAGCTGGCTAGGGCTGTTTGCATTGCAGGAAGGGATACTAGCAGAAGGGTAATTTACTAGGACTGAAGTGTATTGATTTCTGCAAAAGCCTTATTGCAAAAGTTTCTTATGTCCAGAATGAAATCTGAAAGAGAGAAGGGAAAAAACCCCACCACCTTGGAGAAACTGCTTGTTAAGAACAAGAAAACTGCATGGGATAGGTGATGGTTTGTGGGAAACCGAGCTTCAGGTCCCCAGTTTAATTCAGGCACAGTGAAAACTTGCAGCAGTTTAGTGACATCCAGTGTGTACAGACTGGATATTTATTGCTATTACTCACAGAACACTTGTTACATGGTTGTTTCTGTTGATAATGTGAACTCCTTGGATATTACACTTGTTTTAATGTCCTCCAGACATTTTTTCTGTTACTGAAGCTGTGCTGTTTGTGTGATATGATTTGCTAGGGATGCTTTTTAATGATGCAGGTCTTTAACCTTCGATGCTTCCTCAGCATAGCAGCATCATGGTGAAAAATGGTGAATACATGTAAAACGTGCTTGTGGAAATTATTTCCCTTGGCAAATCCATTTCATTAGGGCCATGTAACTGATACGAAAAGCAACACATACAGTTTCCTTGACTGGAAGCATTTTGCAGCCTATCTCAAACCTGATTGGCCTTGCACCTTTTTGACTTCCTTTTAGAAATCAGGAATCACAGAATCACAGCATGGTAGGGGTTGGAAGGCACCTCTGGAGATCATCTTGTCCAACCCCCCTGCCTGAGCAGGGACACCTAGAGCAGGGGGCACAGGACCGCGTCCAGGCGGGGTTTGGATTTGCAGAGGAGACTCCACAACCTCTCTGGGCAACCTGTTCCACTGCTCTGGCACCCTCACAGGAAAGAAGTTTTTTCTCATGTTTAGGTGGAGCTTCCTGTGTTCCAGTTTGTGCCCATTGCCCCTTGTCCTGTCGTCGGGCACCGCTGAGAAGAGCCCAGTCCCATCCTCCTGACACCCGCCCTTCAGATACTTGTAAGCATTGATGAGATCCCCCCTCAGCCTTCTCTTCTCCAGGCTGAACAAGCCCAGGTCTCTCAGCCTTTCCTCACCAGGGAGATGCTCCAGTCCCCTGATCATCCTTGTGGCTCTGCGCTGGACTTGCTCAAGCAGCTCCCTGTCCTTCTGGCACTGGGGGCCCAGCACTGGACACAGCACCCCAGCTGCGGCCTCCCCAGGGCAGAGCAGAGGGGCAGGATGGCCTCCCTCGCCCTGCTGCCCACACTCCTGTTCATGCAGCCCAGGACACCGCTGCCCTTCTTGGCCCCGAGGGCCCAGCGCTGGCTCAGGGGCACTGGCTGCCCACCAGCACTCCCAGGTCCTCCTCAGCAGAGCTGCTACTTCAAAGCAATCCATGGGCTGTGTCATCAGTATATGATTCAACCACTGGAAGCGGTACATTTGGGTAGACTGAAAGAAAAAGACACTGGGTGTATTTCCAACCTAAAATAATACTTCTCCAGATTGCTTTTGGGCAAATATTCATTATTCTCTTTATGTGCTCACATCCTAGACAGTCTGTGGTGTACCTGCGAGGCAGAACTGTCTTGTCTCTTACTGAGGACAAATCCCACAGACTGTCGCCTTCGTGTTTGTAGGATTGTGAGCAGAAGGGACTGAACATGTGGCAAAATTAATAACTGGGTAACATTCATACTTTCATCCTTAATTAAAGACAAGTGGGTATGTGAAATATATTTCCCCAGGGCTGCGGTAAGGGAATATCCACACGTGTAATTAATCTAGCTGCTGGAAATCACAATTTCACCACTAAAATGAAGCAGAAAGAGACACCAGCAAACAATGTGGGCACACTCCACCATTCATTGAAGTCAATGGGAAACTCATCTTTTGACTTCAAAGGGCATTGGACTGAACCCTGAAAGATCATATTAAAACACTTAGAAGTCATTAAGCACTTACTCTTGCCATACTGCAGTAATAGATCTAGAAAAACTATAGGTGGATTCTAATTTAACCCACTCCCTACAATTTTAATTGTTCTGTGTTTACAGTTGGTTGCATACAGTTGGATTAGGTGGTGATTTGCCTGATGATTTATTATGTTTGACTGTTGCTGCATGGCATGCTTTTTTATAGTCTTGTTTCTCTGTATACATAGACTTGTATGCTGATACAATCCTTACTTAAGTTAATACACATGATCTTCTGTGAAAGCAAAGCTGGTAGCTTCTGTGAGTTGTAGTGTTGATATATAGTAATCTCAGTACAGTACAACTTCTACCCCGAGGGTGGGACTGTGGAAGGGGCTGAAGGTGTCAGTGTCTCTTCTGCCGAGGGGACTAACAGTGCCCCAGAGCATGCATGGCCCTTTTTATGAGGTGGGGAAGAGGTCACAAAGCTGCTGTCACTACATCCACTGTCGATCGTTGTCCATTACCAAGAAAGCACAAATTGCTCCAAGCAATGCACGGTCTGAACTTCAAGTGCTCTGGGCTGCTGCTGAGCCCGGGGGACTGGCAGACGTTGGTAGCAGGGCAGGGAATTCAGGGGCTGGCTGGAGGCTTCAAGGTGCAGGAGGGTAAATGTCATCCAACCTGGGCTCTGTTATTATTCAGTCAGCTAACCGATGATTTGGGAATTTGGTTAGCCACTAATCTTCGTCTGACTTTGGAGATCTGTGGCCAGTCGACATATTAATCGGAGCAAATGGTTGCCTTGAAATAGATCAAACAGGGTGGTCAGAAAGCCAGTTAGTGCCCAGGTTTCCCACATCTGGAAGGTGCAATTTAAATTGCACTGCATCTCAATTACTTGTGGTTGGCAGGCTGTGTTCAGAGAAGCCCGCTAACTGGTGCAAGGCGAAGTTGAGAGTTGGCCCATTTGAAGATTTGTTGTGCTTACTTATGGTATTCGTTTATTGCCTCAAATCTGCGCTGAATTTCATGCTAAGATTTTAAGTAGCTAAAATTTAAGAGGAATGTTTGCCTATGAAAAGGTAGAGCATTTGTGTTTTCTGGTAAATGGGATTTTGGAAGTCAGGACTGAACAGAGCACAATGAGCATTTTGTCCTCGCACAGCAAACTGGATTTAGGTGTCGTGTGTTGTGACAAATGGTATGAGTTTTGTGGCTTGGGCTCCAACAACAAGAAAAGGCAATCTTTTTGTCCCATCAGATGAATAATGTGGCACTATTTAATACATCTGGTATGAAGCCTAGAATATAGCAAATAAAGAAACTGAAGAACTTTCTTCCTTTACATACTGAAAGTGTTACTGTGCTGAGGGTGGGGGGAGCTGTGAGTTTTGCTTTCAGAACTGTACTGGAAGATGGCTTTTCTTGCCCCTGCGCATCTGTAATCTTGTTCTATAGCCACATTGGTATCTTCACCCATCCATTCATTTCACTGATATTGCAAAACAACAAGGCAAGATGGAGTTTTGTTTTCTTTTCATGAGTGGAGCACACTGGAGGTGATCTCAGTTGAAGGCTAGGATTTAGAAACCCCAGAGATTTGCTCTTTGATTTCACATTGTGCAGGACTAATGGAAACACTTCTTAATTTATTTCAGTTTTTAAGAAAATGTCTTGGGTTTATTGAAAAACAATTGATTTATAGGTGTGCCAAATATGCCATTGCTTCTGTGGAACCAAGAGTAGGTCCTGAAAGAATAACTAATATTTTGTTGACTTTTTTTTTAAAATCTTCTGACTTGTTTGGGCAGAATGCGCTTATTCCTCTCTGGCACAGGGAAGAATAAAGGAAGTAGAGAAGCCTGCTTCCTGTCTGCAGTGTTGAATATAAAAATCTGCTTTAATTGTATGTATAATTGTTTTATATAAAAACCTACTTGCCTATATGCATAGGTGAAATATCTGTTTGTTTTACAGAAAAGAGTCAAAGACGTCATATCTCCAATTGTGTTTGAAGCTGCATACAGCCTTGGGGAACATGTGATAGAAAGAGGAAAAGAGGACAAGGAACTACCTGCTCTCAAGCCTATTCTCCGCTGGAAGAAAGGACAAAAGATAGCGCAAAGGAATCAGGTCAGATTTGAACTATATTATTTCCCTAGAAGGCCTGTGGCTGAACTGACAGCAGAAGTGGACGTAAAAGGGGATTGCCAAGCTCTGGATGTTTTGCACACAGTAGCCTTTGTGTACAATCCCTACTGTTGCTGACATCGGTGCTTCTCCATGACATAGTAAAGACTTGCGCTGCCAAGGTTGGGTGGCACAAGGTGAGGTCATTTTCTTGTTTGAGGGTGATTGTGCTGGGAAGGAGACTGAATAAGGGAAAGGGTGAGAAATGTCCTGCTCCTTCTGGTTCTTCCCTTTCTGTAGGAGGTTCTTGTAAAAGGCTTGGCCCTGGCCTTCTTTCCAGGTTGAGCCTTCGTTAGTGCCAGAGGGACAGGGCTGGCTCCAGAAGGGGGCACAGGAGCTTGCCGTTCTGTGTGAGGGGAGAACAGTGGGTGGACAGAATAAAGAAAAATTTGCCTGATCTAACTGCCCTCTTTTCTTGAGGGCTCCTCGTGTTCAGTCACGTGTCAAGGGAAACCCGCTCCTGCTGTTGTTGCAGGACATGCTGCGCTAAAATAGCATGGTTTTGTTTCAGAGAAAGTGATGCGTAGGTGCAGCCATGTACTTATTAGGATCGTATTTTGCTGCACTGCAGTGCAGAAAACCCTTTTGTCTTTACTTTTAGTGACAGAAAGAGAATTCCCTTAATTTTGAAACACTTCTCATTTAGAGAGTAGAGATCTTCCCCCTGCACCCCTCCCAAATTGTTCCCTAAGGATTTTAAGTGCATGTGATTGTCCTGCCTCTCTTGTTTGTCTGTCTTGCCCTCACTACGAACTTTGGAAAATGATCAAGACAGTGCTTATGAAGATACTAAACCCCTTCAGGGTTCATGAAGCAGGCAGTCATGTCTAGCAAAGAGACCCCGTAAGTGACCTTTTGAAAGACCCCAGTTTGAGCACAGTCCTTGGAGGAGCAGGACAGTCTGCCGAGGAAGGAGCTTGTGGGACAATTCAGCCTCCCACTGTGCCAGTACCAGAGCATCCAAATATGAAGTTGAAGCACCACAGGGAAATCTGACTTCTTCTGTGGCTTGCAAAACTTCTTGTGTGTCAGAATTGCAGGATAATTTAGGCTGGAAGGGACCTTCAGAAATCCTGTTCCTTGTTCAAAGCAGAACCAACTTAAAACTTAGATCGAGTTGCTCAGGGTTGCATCCAGGCAAGTTTATTTTCCAAAGCATGCTTACAGAGTAAGCTTATGCTGGCATTTAAAAAAAACCCTAAACGTGAAAAGTCTGTCTGGAGTCTGAGGCTTTTAGCAGTGCATTTTAGATCTGGTTTTTAACCCCAGAAGACTCATACCTATTAAGTGATGTTTGCATCATCGTCATCTATAACATTACTTTCTGATGCTGCTCATAAGGATATGCTATTGTGCTGAAATTGCAGGTCCCTGAATGCTACTCAAAAAAGTAACTAAAACGCTTAAAGAGATTTGCTTTGTCATACATCCAAGTGTTTCGAAATGTATTTGGCTATAATGCTCGTACTTAGAGAAATGAGCATTTCATCAAGTATGCTTTATTTTTGTAAATGTATGAATGAAAGATGCATCTAAAATTTACTTATTTTTATGAAAAGGTATTGTGTGGCTGTTACGTATCTGAATGTTGTATTGTTGCAAATATTATGATGGGAATTTGTGGAGAACTTTGGAACTTGAGCAGCGTGCTGAAAACCTAAGTGTTACATGAATGAAACTGCTTGGATGCTTTACCACTGGGTTTAAACTCAAAAGGTCGCATCTTGCCCTACAGGCATAGCCTCGGTTCAATATTAAAATACCTAAATGCTGAGATTATAGAGAAGAAACAAAAATATGTTGGGAATTTTCCTGACTTGTTTTCTTGTGTAATTTGGATGAGAGGGAGCTACTTTAACAATCCCTTTCCATTTGCTTTCCAGATGTTGTTCACTTAGCTTAGTAAGAAAAGGATTTTGACATCGGGTGTGCCTGCAAGTGTGCTTTCAGCTAAGGAAGTGGGCAGAACTTCAGAGTTAGTGTGGCAGTCATGGTGACAAAGCCCTGATGGAGTAGCCTCAAGGCATAGTGGCG
>VZTV01062191.1:9189-21434 GCA_013400875.1 Anhinga rufa
GGGGGGATGTGTGCGGGTAAGGGATCAGGGGCCGCAACTCCTCTGTTCGCTGGCGTTGATGGTGTTACCCTACAAAACAGGGCGTCTGCGTTTCCCTGTGGGCGGCTGCTGGGTCTGGGTGAGGGAGGGCGGCTGGTGTCTTGCTAGCCCGGAGACTGTGACCTTAGCGAGGTGATGTCAGAGGGTGCTGAAATCTTGGAAGTTATGTTAAAATTCTGCCTTTGCCTCCGGGCTGTCAAAATTGGTCATCTCCCTCGCAGTGCACTAGTAGGGCTCCGCAGAAACGTTACTAGGTTTCTGTGGGCTGCAGAGGAGAGTAACTCACCATTGCGATTTGCTGTGCTCCTTCAGCTCCATCTGTTAGAGAGGTCCAACAGCCCCGATGCAGCATCCTGAATTGCCGGGGTGTCCTTCTTCCTAACTTGCATCTAGAGGCTTTGAGAGGCTTGTGTAAATCTTGTGCTCTTGAAAGCATGATTGAGGCCAGAGCCTTGGTTTTTTAAGTGTTTTTTTTTTTTTCCAGAGGATTAAGATGGGCTTTCGAAGCAGGATAGCAAGCTTCTTGCTGTAAATCCTATGCAAAAGAAACATGATGAACTCAGTTTCAAAACGATAGAGGAGAGGTAGGCACCTTTTCTGGAACCCAGCTGAGAGCAAAACAGCCCACGAAGTACTCTAAATACAGTTTGCTGCATGGCTTAAATTCCAGCGTTAGTAGAAAAGGAGAATCTAAAGTTATTTTTACTGAAACAACAAAGTGCTAGCATGCACTTTAAACTGCTCAGAAATCCACTGTGTAATCTACAGTTTCACCCTAATACTGTTTTCAGTAAGCAGGACAAATCTATTTCCTGGCAAAGGGTTGAACAGATGGCAATCCATTAGCAAACCTGGCTTTTCAAATGAAAGTATTACTATTTCAGAATTACACATTCCCTTTCATTACTAAAACTACGCTTTAAAAAATCCATAATACACAAAAATGCAAATTAGTCCCAATTTAAATATAAGCATCTGTTGTCTGTGTCCAGGATATGCCTAACCATTTGGCAGCGGTGCCAACATTACAGTCTCCCTGGTTGTCAGCCAGGGCTGATACTAGTGTGAGGGAGATAAAACATCACAGGATGATAGGATGTGACATGCAAAAGGAAAATACAGCCAAGAAGAAATAGATTTAAATGCTGCACCTGGCCTGCAGATGGCCCTTTCGTCAGAGGGAAACACTTCGTCACCTATAACATGTTGCTGCTACGTCAACTGAAGAGGGTGGGCTGAAGCAACCCCAGAAGCAACTAGACCAAGCCCAGTGCTTCCAGATATTTCCTCTGTAGTTTTTCTTTCACAACCTTGGAAGAAGAAAAGTACCACATAGTGAGATTTTCCAGATTTCTGTTGCTTTTATTAAAGCAGACGCAGCTATGTTTACTGTCACTATGCTTTGCACAGCTCTGTGGTGATCTAGGCACAGCCCTGAAAAGTCTTTTACACTCATATCCACTTTGCCATGTCCCACAGAGAGTGCACACAGCAAGAAAATAGCAAGCATTTCAGGAGAGGTGGCATTAATAACCTTGCATTGCTGAGGGAGGTGCTGCTTGATCTCTGACCAGGAAGCGTTCTGCATTTCCCCCTGCTAAGGGTCACCAAAATGATAAAACATCATACAGATACGTGCATCAGAAATCTGAATTATGCTCTGACATGGTCTCTTCCTGGACAAAATATATACACTGTGTTCTAGTACGGAGATGGGAGCTTTCTTAAAGCATGATGTAGATGGAATTCAAAACCTGTATGGTAAAATGAATTACCATTGAAAGGTGAAAGGCATGTTGTGTGTGAATGATTGAAAGCCAATTACATTCTGGAAGATTACTTCAGTCCAAAGCACAGGAATTAATTTCCTTAATTCCTGTCATCATGTGCCTTTCTACCTGCACAAATGTGAGCAAGTTCCATTACGGCTCTTTAATATGTGGAACAAGTTCACAAAATAATGGAAATTTTAATCACTTACAATTTAATCTCAAAGGCTTTTGCCTGACCTTTGCGTGGTGCTCTGCTGGGAGGAGGGGAAGGAATTGGCAACTGTTCCAGGGAGGAAATGTAAAGCAGTGGAGCTACATGCGGGTACCGCTTAGGGAGCTTAAGGAGGGTGGCTCCAGTGTTTGGGAGCTTTGGGAGGGGGAAGAGCCTGCCGGCTGGGCATCTTCCAACAGCCAGGTAAGCCTTCTCTGTAAAAAAGCGCACCCTTCCTAACTTTATTGCAAATGTCGTATGTCCTCAATCAGTAGCCCCCCATCAGTAATCTCTGGTGTCCATGAGAGCTAACTGGGAGAATTATTTAGACCAACTCAAAGCTTAAACCCTGAAGGTGTAGGGAACTATACCTTGTTTCAGGTTGAGACAGAAACTTAACAGTGCTGCCTTTCATAAAATGACAAGCAAAAAAAGTAAGATTGGGATTTTTTTTTTCTTTTTTCATTTTATGTTCAAGATTAGGGATTTTTAAGTATGTTCCCAGCTTAATTTGGTCTCCATTAAAAAAACCCAAAGCGGTCACTCCAAACCAAAAGGGAAATGTTTAAAAACACCTATGCAATTATTTCTTACTCCTTCCACAGGTATGTCTTCAGTAAGAATTTGGTTGAAACTGATCTTGGTTACAGAGAGCTCTGGTTGCAGTTAGCTGGTGTTTTCCAACATTTTTTATTTGTATTGGCATACTACTCGTCTTGTCACATCTTGCACTACCCTTCTCTATATGGGAATGGGCAGTGCTGCCTTTGCATCTCCTCTCGATGTGCTTTGTCACTGAGGACATTGGCGTGACCTCAGCCTCCCCCATGACCAGCAGTTGCTGCCTTCCCCTTATTTTCCAGAGCCCCACGCCTTCCTTGCATGCCATCGTCTGTTGCCTTGCTCTCCTCAAAGCCTCTGCAGTTGGCCCCATTGCTACGTGCCTTGCCTGTAACCCTTGTCCATTTTCACTGTTCAGCAACCCAATTTCCTCCTCTACTCCTCTGCTGTTCTGCTGTCCCATGACCGTTGGCACCTCACCAGCTTGATGTTGTCTCAAATGCTGCATACACATCCAGCAGCGCAGCAATGTTCTGCTTTTCTCCAAGCGCGGTGTCATCTCCCCCAGCCAGCTTAGCCTCCTCGCAGTTCTCTGAGGACCTCCTGTGAGTTCCTGTGTGCCGCAAGTACATGTTGTGAGCGATGAGAAATTAAAGGAAGCTTGCTGTGGATGGGTTCACTTAAAGGCTGTGTTAGCATAGTCTGATGGAAGCATTTTCTGCAAGTACCATTACATTCCCAGAAATAGGTTGGGAGGGAATAGATTTCTGTGCTTCCCTTGGCACTCATTTTAGGAGTGGTCATATAGAGGCCTGCAAATTGAAGTAGACATCTTCCTAGCTATGCATAATAGATGTTCCACTCTTATCTGAACTTCTTTATTTTGCTAAATGTCTGGCAAATTTTTCATAAAGCTCATCTTACTTAGAGTTTTACTTACATTCTTCCCTCCAAGATGAAAATCTGCTCTGAAAGAAAACTGTGTATCTGCTCAGATTGCTGCAAAACCTCAGTCCCTGCCCCTCTCTGCATAGGACAATGAAAGTGGAAGCTTTAAAAAGGCACTTATCAAAAGTTCTTCTTGTTTCTAAACATGATATACAATTAGCCTGTGCAAAGACCATCTCATGAATAAGAGCAAGGGAATATCTTTTTCATGTGAAGGGGGGCTTTCAACTGTCATTTGTTAATAATCCATGTCCTATTACATTTTTCCTTCTATAGTTACTATTCATGTCAGTGATGGTTTCACTTCTTCATGTGACTGAGGATGAAAGAAGAAATTTGAATAGACTGAATATACAGTGCTGATATTTTAATCCCTGTGAAGTTTCATAACAAGGTCATAGCTATTGGCTATTGACAACTAAATTTCTCTTGCTTTCAAATATATCCTTGGAAACTGGAAGGGCTTCTTGCTGTTTAACTGTAACATGTAACTGAGCTCTGGTGTTTTTTTATGAATTCAAACAAATACTTTGTGGAGTGGATGTCCCAAAACTTCCTGAAAATCCTTTATAAAGCACAATGTTCAGTGATGATAAATAAGGATACAAATGGGCTTGGAATCACTATTGGCTGTTAGAGGTGGTAGACAAACTCAGACGTGGTACTGGATGGCGCCTGACCATTAATATATAGTGTTATTTCCTGGAGTACTCCTCCTTCCTTCTTCCTCTCCTCTTCTTGTCATTTTTCTTCTCATTACATTCTCATAGCCTACATAAATGGGGATTTCTCCCTGTCTGTGCCCATATACATGTATATAATGGAAATTGTATTGAACGTAAGTTACAGTAAACTGTGCATGTATTAGTATAATAATATATTATCTTGGGAGAAATATGTAACATACTCATCAGGAAGAGAAAATCAGATTCATAAAGTGTGAAATACAGTCCTTGTCAAAGGTGCAGCATAAGGCCAGATCTCTCTCGCACGGGGTGAAGCCCTGTGGAGCGGCGCTAAGCGATGCGCTGCTCCCCGCCTGGCTCCCTGTCTGTCACAGGGATGTCTTCTCTTGCTCTGCAGCCTAGCGTGCTAAAATTGAAAAGTACTTCTGCAAGTGCCACACGGTTTAAGTCTAACATTTCTTGGTTTGGTATGCCAAGTAAGGACATATAACTAACCAAATTCAGTCTTCTGGGAAAAAAAAAAAGGCCTGTTTTTTGTAGGAACAGAAAAAAAGGGATAACTCTGGTCTCAGACTGAAATGTTTGGGGTGTTTTTTACATGTGTGTCAACATTTATTTGATTTTTTTTTCTAAAAATGTATTTTTATGAAGAGGTGGATTAAGGTAAGCAGATTGAGCTACTGATTTATGGGCGATGACTGGGGATGTTTTGTGAGGAACCATGCGGCTGAAGTGTTGGTTAGTTAAGGGTGCAGTTCAGCTGTGCCTCCTGCAGCGCTGGAGCTGGAGCAGAAGCAAGTACCTACTCAAATGTCATCTTTGGTTTTCATAAGTGGTGTAGAAATACATGGTTTGAAAAGTTAAATGCACATGTCCAGCTTAAATGTCTTTGGCAGTACGGGCCTGACCTAAAGAGGGGCTGGGGCAGATGGTGGCACAGGAGCTCTGTGCCAGGCTGGATGTGCCTGAGGTGGGCTGGGCGCCCATGGGAGCACACCCCTTTGGCCATCTTTGTCCTCCCAGAGAGGGCCCTGTCCTCTGGCCCAGAGTGACTCACAGTGATGTGAAAATTGAGTTTTGTTAGGGCACAGCGGGTGGAAATGAATGAAAATTCATCATATCGTCTTCAGTGTGCAGCAGGTGCTGCAGGACCCTGGCGCTGCCAGTCATCAGACAGCTAGACACGTGTAAATGTCTTCTGCAAAACTCGTGGCGTCTTTTAACATTATGTCACCTTTATGGAACATAGAGAGGGAATATCTTAAATTTCCAGTCATGTTTCCATCAGAAACACGCAACTGATAATAAGGCATATCTCTGCAGTCTGGAAATGATTGTGAGGCACCCTTGAGAGAGCAACCAGACTCATGGTCAGCCAATGCCTGTGCAGGGGCCTTTTGTTCCTCCTGCTCTGTCAGGCAGAAAATATTCTTTAGACATGGTAGCAGTGAAGTAATCATTTTAGTCTATCTCAATTTATCCTGTGTAGAGCAAAGTGGTAAACTGAGCTCACCTCTGTGTGTCCTGCTTCTGATCCTTCAAAGGGGACCTGCTTCTGCAGCTGGGTGAAGTGGATGGAGGCTTTGACAAGCCCCTGTGCAGGTGCGGGATTCACCATTTGCAACAAGTTGCAAGAGTGTTAATGATTAGAAAATAAAAGGGATGCTATTTTGGTATGTAGTAAATGTGTACTTTCTATCTGCAGATAATGTTGAAAAAGAAGGATTTGTTTTATAGATAACACCCCTATGCTGGATCCGACAGACCAGTTTCATACTGATGTCTGAGAGACGTTCTTGTAACTACAGAATAAAAGGATTAACCTCTTAATGTAATTGTAAGCAATTTTCTTAATTCCATCCTATCATTTGAGTTGGACCCCTCTGTTGATGTTATCAGACAGAAACTTTTTTTAAAAATGTGACAAATGACCGAAGTCATCAGCTTTGTGTGGGGGCAAATTTGCCCTTTGAGTTCCCTGTTTCAGGACACATATATGCACATCTCTCCTTAACACAGATGACACTCATGCAAGTGCAAAAATATATAAATATTTTTTCAGCTTTTGGCTGACCTCTGTTATTCAGATACAAAATAATGTTCTTGTAGGTAATGCAATAGAATTAAAAGTATGAATTATGTAAAATTATTGATTTTAGTTACTCATTAGAAGCACAACTTATGAGAAGTTGAGGATTTAAGAGGAAACCAAGCAAAGGCAGGTAGATAGTGTTCTGAGAAGCATGTAACTGTAAATTTGTACATCTGCCTTCCATCACACACAGTTAATTTGTTTCACATTATGCATTTTTGACATTCTAAAAATAATACTTACTAATGTGCTGTAACCTGTACGTGTATGTATAAATCCAGGCATTTTCAAAATTAATCTCAGTCAGCTTAATCTTCTTTTGAGATATTTGCTGGAGAGTCAGCCTCTGAATGAGAAACATTCAACTGTTAATTCTCTATTCAGATGAGAAGATTTGATTCAGAAATGCACATTTACATACTAACAATGTTTTCCTGAGTATTTAAACCACAAGCTCAGATCTTAGATATGTTAAATACAGAGAGAGGTGTATGTACGTATTTGAGAACGTGTTTCACCAGGGTCCAAAACAGAGTGGTTAAATAAACCCCAGATTTCCCAAATGTAATTCCACTCAGTTACCGGGAAATGCATACAGCTTCTCATAATGAGTTGTTACCTTAGTGCTACTCTACTAATAATCACAAAAAAAAAGAGAGAAAAAATTTGGATTAGAAAACTGTGTTTCCAGAAGAGATTGGAGGAGTATTGTCCTTTATTATTGAAAAGATAGAACAATGAAGTATCCATGAATACATAAAGCATCAAAGCATTGATTTTAATTGTTTCTGTATAAACATGGATAATTGTGTGAGGAAGAGCGTTGCCCAAAATAGGCTCTTAATTTATTTCTTCTAAACCAAAATTATATTTTTACTGGTTCTTTTCAATAGAAGCCCTTGTTTAGTCACTAATCCTTCACATCCACTAACTCTTTAATTTTCTTTTTCAACCACGTTTTCTGAAAAAGAGTAAATCTCCTAGACCTTAAGGTATCAATCCCTCTACAATCAGTTAAGCATCGGGGAAGAATGTACTTGAAATAGATTAGGTGGATGACCATGGCCATCAGCAGCAATCTTAGCCCTCAGAAATTTATTTACTATCATCTCTTCACTTTTCAATAGATTTGGCAGTACCGTTCTTGTCAAATGCTATTTACTGAATCGGCACAGGAGCAAAAGGATAATTTAGCTGTTCTCTGTTATACAGAGCCAGACCAGAGAAACTTGAAGAGGGCATGATGGCTTTAAAATGTAAGAAGCGGTCTTTGGAAAATGAGGTGATTGTATGTCTGATCCTGGCTGTAGCCTGATAGTCTTGTAACCCAGTAGTAATAGCTCTGGAGTTTCTACTAATTTATACAGCACATTTTGCTTCTTAACAGTGCAACCATGTCAAAGTAGGCCAGGTATGCTCCCTGTATCTTAGGTAGATACCTTGTGAAATGAGGCTGCAACCCAAGATGAGTTCCATTTCTCCTGCTCCTATTCTCAGCATCGTTCAACACGTAGGACACCAAGCAACAGCACTGCAAAGGTGACAGTGAGCTCTGTTTCTCACAGGGGTTTTCTGTTCCAGAGTTTTCTTTGTAACTTGCAGCAGCAATTCAAGATAGTCGTGGCTTTCCTCTAAGGTCATATTTGTTTCAAAGTTGAAAGTTAAGAGTGGTCAGTTGTTGACATCTACCAGCAACATACTGTATCACCTAGTTTTGCAGAGATTAATTAGCAAAGGATTTTATTTATATTGCTTTCTTCTTGCTATTTGCAGCTTTTCACATACACACTTTCAAACAACAGGTTTTTTTCCTTTCCTGAGAAATGACTGGTATGTAGTCAGCTCCCAGAGAGATTCATTCTGCAAAAAGCAATATCCTTAAATCCACTAAAATTGAAGAGAGAATATTAACTCTTTTCTTGTTACCTGAGCCTAGAGGTAAAGCCGTGTGAGGTATGTGTATGTAGCGACTGCATCACATCCGTTGTATTGCACAAATGCCATCTTTTCACTGTTGTCTCACTGGAGTTTCAAACCACCTAGAAAAAGAAGATAAAATCGTGATGCTAGCCTTCAAGTGACTATTTGTATTGTCACTATGTACAATTGCCAGTTGCCCACAGCCATCTTTCTCATCTTTCTGGTAATAACAGAAGATTAAGACTAAGATTAGCTGGAGAGATAAGAATTGAGGAGAGGCAGCAGGAGACTTTAGTAATGATATACGAGCAGAGAAGCAAGTGAGAGTTACCAGTTTGGCTCAAACACCGTGCCTGTTGTGAAGGAGAATTAGCATCCCTAAGTCAACCTTACCTCCCTTTGCGAGACACCTGTTGGGGCCTTTTTTTCCCTCTTCCTGTCTTCTTCCCTGCCAACAAAAATCTCGCTCATGCAAACTAAAAACACACACTGAAAGTATCAGTGTGGGGAAGGCACGAGGTTGCCCATATGGCCGATACTTTTGTTTTGTGATATGTACATAGGACGCATAAATACTTGCCTTTGCTTAGGCAGGGGAACGAGAGAATGGATTTCAGCTAAGAGAAAAGTGTGTTGTTTTTCATCCTGTTTTTCTTTGTTCAGGCAAGCTTATTCCTTGTAATTATTTCTGTTTTCTGCTTCTCTAGCTTAGTCAAATTTTTAATTTCCCCACTGATTTTAATGTTTTTTTCTATATGCTTGTGGTTTAAAACACAAAAGCAAGTATTCTGTTAAGTAGGGTCCTTGGGGTATGTTAATGCACCAGACTTTTTTTCTGGTTTAATCTGGGATCAGAACCTCTAAAAGTGTTTACGTTTGAAGTTTCAGCAAAGTGTCCAGTGTGCTTTTGTCTAGTGTTTAAAGCAGCTTCGCTCCAGTTATGGTGAGCGGTGTCTGCTGAAGTGGAACTGATCCTACAAGATCAACTGATGTTGTGATCAGGAGACAGATGAGGCTGGTGGAGAGTTATCAAGGCGTCTCTTTACAAGATATCTATGGCTACAGGAGGCAGTAGATATCTTCCTTGCTTTCACATAGTTCAGCTTGTAGAAACTTAATTCATTAAGGCCAGGTCTATTCACCATACTGAATTTGTCAGCGAGTTATAGCTTTTCTTCAAAGAATTTTCTTTTTGTCATTTCATAGTTTCAGGAATTCAGCCAGAACACCATTTTACATGTCCTGTGTAGGCAAATAACTGCTTTAAACACCTGAGATCTCTCTTTTTTTAAAAAAAATACTTACAGAAAGACTGAGAATTAAATAACACAAAATCTGAAACTACAAAATATCCTGCTTCCTACAGGAAACAAGGGTTTGGTTTTTTTTTATTTAAGGAGTGAATNCCAGAATCATGTCTCATCTGTTCTGTTCATCAGTGAGTGGCTAGCTATAAATCATAATTATGATCACAAACAGCAGGTATGATTAAGCAATATAAAGTCAAAACTATACACAAAGTTTAAAAAAGGAATTTTATCTTCCCTTCCCTTTTCTCTACAGCTAATCCATGGAAAAAAATCATGATATTCTGTTTTAAGTACTGTGTTAGAAAATACCGTAGTTTTCAATGTTCTTCTATTCTTTGCATTTTCAGCTTTATTTTTTAATCTTTTCTCTTGAAGGATGATTTGGTAACTTGTTTTCACACTGATGCTATCTTCAATGCCTTCTATACAAAAGCAGTGCATGCTGTCAGATCTAAAGGGTTGGTGTATCTGTAATTTCTTGATTTCTCACAGATGGAAAAATCTTCCAGTGAAAATTTTCAAACTCATATTTATGCACCTCCGTATCCTAACGGCTTTAAAAATTGCAATGAAACTAATAATTTTGAAGAATAAAAATTATATCAGTGTTTAAAAATGATTAGGTTTTAAGGTTAATTTTAAATGCTCATCTTTGAAAATTCTGAATTGCATTATTGCTCTTCAGGTCTCGAATTAAGCCAGTGAAACTCATCTTATTGAAATGATCCTGAATTACCTGTTAATTCAATCTTTACTGTTTTGTGATTTATTGTTACTCCTTTAAAAAGCAACAATGGAAGTGTGACAGTCCCAAGCCACTTTCTCTAAGTATCTGATGAACTCCTAATAGTTTTAAGAACTGTGTAGATCAATCTCACACACATACACACACAAAAGCAAACAAAATCTGAAAACTGCTGCCAAAGATGCTCCTGTGACTTATATCAGTTATGTGAAGGCTTCAAGGAAAAAACTGAGGACTGACTCTATTTGTGTATAGTAATGAATATGCTAAGAAGATTGGCCAAAGTAAAGCAAATCTAGTTCTCCCAGTTGGCCTTCATGGTAGGTTAAGGCTCTTAACCATAGGTTAAGACCTTAAGACATAGGTAGGTTAAGGTTCTTCTCCCTAGCAGAAGAACAGAAATCACTAGTTAAAACTTAGGAGAGTGGTAAGGGGGAGAGATTACTCAAGACACTGTAGACATTGTGAATTTCAGAGAACATAAAGGAGCATACTTTTTTGTTTAAGGGAACCTTTTGAATGTTGCGTTTGAACAAGCTAAGCAGAGTATTTAGGAGCAGTAAGCCTGAAATGGCAGTATTTCAGGCAGAATGCCTGAAACAGCAAAAGTGACTGCAATTGCTAGAGAAAGCCCTGAAGGGCTTTTATGGTGTTGAGGATTCTGGATGGAGAGGTCTCCACACAGTTTGCTGTCTGTATTTGGATCACAGGTGGTACTGCTTACCCTGCAAATAAACTGTGTCCTTTCTTTGTTATTTTGCAAAACATCTCAGACCTTTGCTGTCATATTCAGGTGTACCTGCCAAAGCTGCTGGGAAAACTCATGGTATATAACACTGCCTTGGGGTGTGTAACAGCTGGGTCACAGGCTCTGTGTCTGAGAAATGGAGTGAAGCAGAGAACTTGGATGCCTGTGGTGTGCCTGAGAAGCTGGAGTCGGACAGAACCTGGGTACAGCTCAGACATATAGAAATATATAGAGCAAAACATGGTCCGATGAGTAGCCAAAGAAAATGAGCCTGCCCCAGGCTGTGGGAGAATGTATGTTGAAACCCACAGGGATATGCCACTAATGTCATTGGGAGCAGTTGTCTCACATCAGGCAAAATGAGACAGGCAGAGATATACTCAATCATATTTCATGGTTGATTTTTCTCATACACTAAGAAGAAAAAAAATCCATAAAATCATTGGTTAAGGCATTTTTAAAAGCTTTAACTAAAAAATGCATTGGCCCGCCTGCTAACAACACTGTTCCTGTCAAATGTAACTATTCTGAAGTACAATTATCTCCTGGACCACGTGGAGATAAATTTGCATGAGTCATTCACTATATATCTGGACAGTAAGAGTGCGTTTCATCATACTGATGTAGATGTCTAATATGTAGGATGAAGGCATTTACATCTGAGCTAATCATCTAGTCTCCCTTTATAGTTAACAAAGGGAACAGGCACTCCCAGAGTATGATTCATCTCGTCTAAAATAGGTCAGATGAATTGTAGCCTCAAAGTGTCTGTTTTTCCTCATTGATTGTAACGGCAGTCTAGGGTGAGTCGCTGGGCTGTCGATGTCTGCATCAGAAGTGTAGTGAGTTGAAACCTTCAACACAAGAGGAATCATGAGAGCTCTGTATGGTTGTGCTTTGTTATATTTATTTGTGCATTTGTAGTAATTTTTAACCACAGGAGTGTAAAGTGACACTGCAATAAATCTCTAACTACTACCCATATCATCTAAACTAGAGTATGAAAGCACTGGAATTATTATTCTTGTTGTAATTAATTTGAATAGGCCTCATGGAAACACACTATAAAGTGTTGAATAATATTGCTGTATTCTAACAGCTTAGCTCATTGCTCCCTGCACATCAAATCTGATTTACTGTGGTGAAGTACACCTTTATGCTTACTGATCAGCATGAAATTTTGGGCAAGACAAACATACTGACTTAAGTGGGA
>VZTV01062192.1:0-10858 GCA_013400875.1 Anhinga rufa
AAGGCTGAAAGAAGAAAAGAAATGCAAAGAAAAGCCAAACTTAAAATTAACTTTGGTATATGCTGGAAAGAAAAGTAAAAGCTTCAAATTACACTGTTGTCTGAGCAGCCTGCACATGCTTATCTGCCTGCCGGTGATCTGGTGATGACCAGGAGGGTGTGGCTTTCTAAACCTTAAATTGCTCAGGTTTATGCAATTCAGCTTTTCTTTGTACCTTCCATCATGCCATAGGCTTCCCTGTCTGACACAGCCACCGTCCGCTCTCTGCCTGCACAGACGGGGCTGAAGGCTGAGCATGGTGCCCCTGCCCGGCAACGCCTGCCCAAGCCCAGAGATTTTACACCTGCGGGACTCCACCAGCAGTGGATGAGAGACGCAATAAAGCCAGACACGTGAGTTTAAAGGCTTATATCGTTTTTTGTGTTGTTCCTGCTTTTACCCTTCAGCTGGGCATGAGTTGTTCCAGAGGAGCAAAGGTGAAAGGAGATGCTCCAGCAAACAAACCAGCCCTGGTTTTCGGCAGGAGGGAGCGGGTCTGAACCTCAGCCTGCATGCTTGGGAGTGCCATGCAGCAAGGCAGCGATAAATATTTACTGTGTCTGCCACTAGTGATTTAGTCTCCCCATAATCTAATGCAAGGATTATTTTCATAATCTCACGGAGAAGGCCATATAAAATACCTGTAGGCTGCTGCACTTCTTGGTAGCCAGTGTTAAAATACTACTTACATACATACTACATGCTAGTATGCAAAAGTGCCATGCTTAGTTCATTACCTTTTTGTTAGGTAGATGTATTTGGTTTTCTGTCTTCCTCTTGCTGAGGTCTATTTCTTCAGTAAAATGTGTGTTCAAATCCAACTGGTTATCTGTGGAGAGGTGCCGTTTGTACTGCAGCTGCTTTAGCCCATCATTTTATTAATCCTCTCGAAACCCATTTCTTCCCCTCCCCCAAGTTAAAATCCACAAAGTCTCACTGCAGCTGCAGGAGGTAAACAGAGGGTACATTCGCCCCTGCTGTATCTTGCAGCTTGATTTTATGCATGTAACTGCAGCTGAGGTGAGGAGAGAAAGAGAACTTGGTTTAGTTTTTATGTTTAGTTCATGTTCTCCTCCACTCAAATCATCTTGTAATTCCGTACAGATATATGCAATGGTTGCAAAACTGTATATATGTATGAATACACATATTTATTCAATAGAATTGAATGAACTGAATAGAATTGAATAGAACTAGAATTCATAGAATTCTACTGATGAGCCTGATTGTTTATGTGAGAACACGTATATGCACAGACATACCAACATAGAACCCAGGACTGCGATGAGGATACGCAGACATCCTCACACACTGAAGTATATACTTAAAGTGCTCGGTAGACAAGAGATCCAAGTACATAAATCAGCAGGACCTGTTTAAATGTTTAAAGCTAAGAATGTTTTGGGGCGCTCTTAACAACTCGGGGTGGACTGCTTGCATCAAGCTCTTGGCCTCTTTGACATCTACCAAAGGAAAACATAAAAACCAGGAAAGGTGTGGATATTAGACTTGTATTTCATGCTTTCCCCGGGTGCCAGATGACTCGGAAGGGGTTCCTCCAACAGCAGGAAACGCAAGAATACCTTAAGTGACTGTACTGGGCACTACACAAGGTATTAGTTTCCCACAGACTCCTGTAGAAATGGAGCTCCCTGTTCATCCCACTCTCCAAAGCACTTTTCATTTGCTCATGCAGGTTCATGCAGAACAATATCAAGGCAGTTCCACCACTTTATTGAAGCAACACTGTCTATTATCTGCTGTTCTTGGAAAAGCATGAATGCTGATCTGTAAATAAAAGCCAGGATTCACTGTTGGGCATTTGGAAAGCTGCTGCCTTGTGAGGAGTTGTATCCTCAATACTCCCATACACTTTCCTGAGACTGAAAATTCCTCTTAAGGAAGTAATCTGTTACTAATTTGCTATTTTATATTCTTCCACCCCAAACCTCAGAGCCTATGTATATTTTCCAAAAATATAAATTGAATCAGTCTGGGGAAGCTTGTCTCTTAGTTATCTTTTTCTTGCCACCTGAAAATATTCTTTCTCCTGCTGCTAATTTCTCTTACTTGTTCATGGTCCTGTACGAGCATCTTCCCCTTCGCTCACATGAGTTCTGCTTTTTGGAAGGCTGTTCCAAGCCCATGTGTTTGAGCATTAACTGCATCAGGACTTCATTGTAGCACAGAGTTGGAAAAAGGAATGTTCCTGGCTCTGGGTTGTGATCATCTATCAGAAGAGAAAATTGAATTGTCTTTTGGAAGAAGTTTGAAGATGCTGGCGTCTTCTCCCAGCATAGCTTTTCTTTTGCAAAAGGCGAATAAATCTTGCACGCAGGATGAGATGATAGATTAGCTTCATTTCGCTGCAAACCAGGAAATCAAGCAACATTGTTTCCAGCAGGAAGGTAAATTAGTGAAGGCTTTCAAATGCAGAGACTCTCGTGGAGGCTGGCTGCTGGAGGGAAGCAGTCCAGTATTTCTGGAGCTGTTAGTCCTGCCTGCATGGCTGAGTGCCGCAGCCTGGCCTGTCTGGCTCCTCTCACTCCAGGGGCAGATGGAGGCCTGCAGCTGATTTTGAGGGACTCTCTGGCCAGAGCCTTTTGGGGAGCTAACGAGGCACCTCTCTGGTTAAAATGGCCAGACACTGGTATGATGCTAGGCTGCCTGACTTGGCACTTGTTTGCAGTACATGTCCGGTTCTTCCACTGGAACTTTTGCTCCTAGAAACTGGGATTGCAAAGGTGCAGTTGATATTTCCAGGGCTTTCCCCAAGGACTCAAGCCGAATATGTAAAAAAGATCATTACCTGAATCATGTGATTGGAGGGGAGTCAACACGGGAGCAGAAACTTTCACCCTCAGTAAACGTTCAGGGAACGGTTAGTTGGCAGCTCCTGTCGTGCGCAACTGCCTCCAACGTGCAACTGCCTCCAACTGCCTCCAACTGCGTACTGTTGCCATCCCGCTGAGTAAACATCAATTACTCCTTTACAAGGAAATCAAGGAGCTAAACAGCCTGAAACTTCCGACCTATTTAGCGGCTCCTGGCAACCCTCTGCTTTGTCCTCCAGTTTTACTTTAATACATCTACAACAGTCTTACTAAAACAAAGAGCCTTAATAAAACAATGGTTTCCATGTGCCAATAATTTCTTATTGAAGGATGATGGCTACTTCTCTGTCTGGACCGATACATCGTTTCAGAAAATGTCTTGTCTGAAAGCAGGTAGTTTTGATCTGATTTTGGATATAATTCCAGTCCACGTTTTGCTTGTCTTTTCCCTAGTTTTTGCTTTCTGTGCCTACAGTTACATGGTATAGATACTGATGAGATGCTGATGTTAAAAAATACGGGTGATGCTGTTATTTTATTTGCTGTTATCCTTCAAAGATGATTTTTGTTTGTAGCTCTTTGTACTATATATTTAACAATATCAGTTCACACAGGGTTTTGGAAGTAGAACTCAGTGCTGGAAAGTATCTTGCAGAATAGGTTTGGGTTTTCATAGTTTCAGCCTGAGGAGTCATTTAATCATACTACTGCTATTTAAAAGAATATTGCAGTTTAGATCCAGTCAAAAAGGGTCTGAGGTGCTGAAATAGCTATAACTTGTAGGAGGAATTTCAAAGAACTAAAAAATCCCTTTGCCTGCCTGCATGCAGCAGATCACATCTGACCGAGTGGAAGGATACAGGAAGCAGGACAGTTTGAGCACATAATTCTTAATTGGTTTCTCATCATAGGATTAAGCAGCACACAATTGGTCTCCACACCCACAGAACCAGTTCTGGAAGCAGATATTAATTCAGCCACAGGCTTAACTATCTTTCCCAGGCTGGTGTCACTCGCGTGTCCTGGCTGACAGGACCTTAGTAAGCCTCTTCATTTTAAGGAGAATGTTTCAAGGCCATTAGCAACACATGCATGTTAATTAGCAATGGACTTTATCTGGGACTTCCCACAAAACCCCAATTAAACCAATGATGAATCAAGTCCAGTGAGTAGTACCATACTCAGGGATGCTGAGCAGCTGAGGGCAGAACCGGGCTCCAGAGGATGTGTTTTGGTAGCTGAGGTCTTGGTCACCATAATAAACAAAATTTATTTGCTGAGACATTTGTTGGACAAGGATCTTAGTCATTATCCTGCTACAAAAAGGTGCTCTGGAATGGAAACTATTGCACAGCCTCAGCTAGAGAGCTGCTTCCACTCCTGCTCAAATACTTCATGTTTCTCCAGTCCTTTCCATTTGGAAGATGGTTATAAACTCACTCTCAAATGAGCAATAGGGACTGTCAGAAGATATAAATGGGCACTGTCAACACAACTCCGTAAGAGAGATAACTGAGTGAGACAGTATACTGTTTGTGCAAGACCCAAAAAGTAATGAATGTTAGCACCAGGAAACTGATAGTCAGACCTCAGTAACTGGGCTGCTGGGTTCAGCCTCTTCAGCATGCAATATGTCTCCTTCTTTCAAACAGTGTGTTTTTCTTAAATGTGAAATTCAGCACTCAGCATTGCAAAACACCTGTAAGCTCATCCAGGTTTCTCCCCCTTGCACCCTGAAATTTCTGTTCCCAGGTGCGTATTGTACGTCTGTCCATTATTTAGGAGGCTGCCCCAGGCTGTACTGCTCTCCTATATTGTTGAAATGTAGTTGTTGACTACCCTGCCTGGGCTTGTGCCCTACTTGTTCCAAGTTCCTGAATGGTACTGGGCCCTGGACTGGGGCTGGGTGGCAGGGAATGCTTTTGCACTGTGTTATTTTAAAGAGCAGAGTGTCACTGTTTCATGTAGTTCCTCAATAGAGTCTGTTTTTCATGTTAGAATTTGTTTATTCAGTCATTTTTTTGTGTATTCAAGTGGCAGGAAAAGGAAATAGTAAGATACAGATGTAATTTAAGTTATAGACATTTACAGACCTATAAGTTAAATTATATATTATATATATAATCTTTAATAATAATAATTTTATATAAATTATAGTACTAGAGTTAGGTGTAACGTAAGTAGGATTGAGATACAGATGATTAGATCCTTGCTTCATTGAATTTGCTTAATTTTACCATTTAGTACAATGGGTCAGAGGTTGTACTTAAAGCATTCACTTCTGTTGCTTACACTAGTCACACTGGGGACCCAGTTGCTGCAAGTTGCTTCTGTCCCCCTGTGGGTGTATGTTCATAAAACAGAGGATCCTAGAAGTCAAGAGTTTGTGAGGGATTTCCATCAGATCAGGTCTGAGGGCATCCCTCTGGCCACATTGCTGCACAAGGACTCTTGTGATGGAGGCTGGGCATTGGCATCATGGGAGCCCAGCCCTGCAGCATGGGAGCAGCCAGCTGCCCCTTCCCCTGCTCATCTAACCATGCTGCAGGCTGCTCCTAAAAAAGGTCCCCACAGGGTGTTGTGAGAACTCATTAAGTAGTTTGTCAAGCATTAAGAGACTCCTGGATCAGAGGAGGAGTTGTAAATGCACAGCGTAATTAAAGCACGGCTTACTTCATTACATGTTATTAGCAGGGTTATCCATCACATGTTCTGCACTGTGTAGTTATTAAATGTTATCTCGTGGTCACATGTGAGAAGATGCTGTGTAGTCTGAGGGTGGCAGGCACCGTGGCTGTGGGAGGCAGGGTGAGGTGTAAGGCTTCAATGTCTTCTCCGGGGCAGAAGTCCTCCACGCTACTTTCTGCTCCTGCCCTTATGTTCCCTCTTCATCAGCTCTTCCTGCCCCAGGCACTGAGTGGACAGGGAGGTAGCACTGCCCACCTTTCCTGCTGACCAGCTTGGAGCCCTAGGAGAGGATTGTGAAGAGATATTAAGGCTTATTGTGAAGCTGTATTAAGTTAAGATTTTCACATTCCCATGCATTTTGCTTTGCATATTGCATTGTTATCTTCAAGTAAGGCAGGCCCGCATGAAGGACACATGGTTGGCATGCTGGGTTGTTCGTGCAGATGCTGGAGCTCTTGCAGCAATTTTGTGTTGTGTTGTGTTTGTCTGTGAGGAGTGAGCAGCTAACAGGGGACATATAGGTGCTCTTGGGATGCGTTTGTGCTGGCTGAGCCACTCGCACCTCATGAAGCTGCGAATGAGTTGGGCAGGTTGTTCTTTATCCTTACCAACATAAATGTCAGTGTGCAAAAGCACAGTGGAGTTTGCACCACAAAAGAGAGAAAAGCTACTTTAAAGCATTTTAGAGTGTACTGAGGGAGGGTTGGGGTTTTTTTTGGTAAACGTTCTTAGTCCCACAGATCAGGAAGTCAACGAGATTACTTACCTGCTGTCTGAAGACACAGAATCTTCAAAGCGTAGTGAGCAAAACGTTTTAATCGGGACAAGCAAGTCTTCTCTGAGACTAAATGAGCACCACTGGCAACCAGGGTACCACTATCCAGCTGTGCCTTCCACTTACCTCAAGCATGATCAACCCCTTCTCCCTGCTCCCCAGTACCCACTAACCCCTTACCCTTCCATACTGGCAGCAGCTTGCAGTCACACTGAGGGTCATTTTTTCCCCTGATGGACCAGGGTCACAGGGAGTTTTGCTGTGCTCTTTCAGCTATGCCAGCTCAGAGAGTAGCTGAAATATGCATGGTGCAGGAAGGGGTGTCTTACTCTTCTCAAAGAGGCTGGGTGTATTTGGTCTTGGGACCATTGACAGTATGGGCCGTCTCAGTGCCTGTGTTGCTGTGCATGGTAAGGCATGGAAGCTGGAAGTCGGGAAGGGAAGGAGAACAAGCTTTCTGGATTACATATCAGGGTTCAGTGGGCAGAAGAATTAATGAATGCTATTTCCCTGTGGCTTTGTCTAATATGGTGTAGCTCCAACATTAGTTTTCTTGAGGGCTGGCTATGCATAGTTCCTTTTTCCTGCCTGTCTTCATTGGTATCTAGTATGGTTTGGGTTTACTCTGCAGCCTTGTTTTTTGTGGGAACTTTACTTTTTTTCCTCTCTCCTGCCCAGTCACCTATTCTCATGGTAATTGTGATAGTTTAATGTATATGGAGGCTTCTGCAATTTTGTCAGGGTGGGCTGAAGTTGAAAAATGGATCCAAAAGATACTGGGGAGAAAAAGAGTAGGGATGAACAAAGAGACTCACAGAGAGAGAGAAAAAAAGTGCAGAACTGCCCTATTTCTTTAGGAAACAGGGTAGAAGCAGTGTCATGGAGTTAATATCAGGAAATAAATTCATGCTGAAGGTGCAGAGCATTTAATTTTCTTTTATTTATTTTAAAGCAAATGCATTTTATTCCAAGTTTTGCACTTTACTCTGTAGCAGCAAGGTTTTTGTGTAATGTCTCACTGTTGCGATGTACCCAGTGTGGGTCTGTATATGCCTGGGGGACAGGCTGTCTGGTTTGAGGAGTACCTACCTGGCTGGAGTACCCCAGAGTTCCATAGTGGTCTGCAGGGCCATGCTTCCTTGCTCTGAAACACAGGAGGAGGTTGGGCAGACACGTGTCCACCATCGCAGAGACACACCAGACATACCTGGCGCAAGAACGGGGGTTGCACTTCTTCACACAGTTTGCACGGACTTTTGTACCTATACCTAGCTATCTTGAAAAGCAGCTGGGGCAAGCGGTTATGCAGCCACAGAAATACAGTTTTGTGATTTAGCCAAATGGATGTAAGCAAGCTTGTGGTATTTGTGAGGTTACTAGTCTTGCCAAAGTCAGCCAGAGCAATCAGCCAAATCAGAGCGGCAAAGCACCTTTTCTTACATAACTAGTAAGGCAATTTTATAATTTAGTGTGTGAAATGCTGATGGCATTTATTATGTCAATTAGGATGAGCACATGTTTAGGAAGCACTTTAGGAGTCAATCATAATTGCTCACATAGTCTGGCTTCGGCCACATGATTGACTTCCTTTGAGCAGGTAGACCATGTGCCTTTGAGAAGCAGTTACCCACAGCCTGCTCATTTTGCCACAACTCATCTTTGCCCTTGGTGTCTGAGCTTGTAGTTCTGGCAGAAGCTGTTGGTCCAAGTCTGGGTTTACTGAACTTTGAAAAAAGCAAGAAATAGAAATTATTACCTCAATCAACATAGTATTTGGCAACTAGAGGTGTGCCAGCAACAAGTCTTCTCAGAAATACTACCTTCTGCTAAGGTGAGTTCGTTCTTAGGACATGTTCCTTGTAGTGTGCGTAGGTGAACCTGTGGATACATACTGTCTTATTCAAGTCTTCTCTTCACTCAAATCTTGTCCAGCTGTTCCTAATATTCTCAAATTACATCTGAGCTGAATATTTTTATTTTAACATGCTAAGTAAAGTTTTGTATTAATGAAATTGTCAGAAAGAGAAATTCAGGTTTGCGTGGGTGTGCGAGAGATGGACAAAAAAGCAGAATATATTTCCTTACATTCCTAACAGACATTTCAAATACATAATTCCACAACAAAAAGCTTTTTCCAACACTGGTTTATTCTGTAAATTCCAGCATGAGCCACAGAGAAGACCATTTTTTTCCAAATAATCTGGTTCTGGTTTTTGAAGTTATTGTGCATGCAGGCACAGTATGACATTTCTGTTAGGTTTCACAGCTTGAGCTACAACTTAAAAAGTCGGGGTTATTCACCTACTGTACTGTACTGTTGGGTTTTTCTATTCAGTTGGAAATGCCTTTCATCACTAAGGCTCTGCAAAGTGCTTTGATTTTTATAAGCTCTGAGAAAGACTTTTTGACTAATAATAACTTTGAGAAACCAGCTGTCTTAAAGCTGGGGCCAGGCAGAGGAGAGGTTTTGGAGCTCCTGTTCGTTGTCTCAGAGACATTCTGTACTGACGTGCTGAACTTTTAAAAGCAATTATTTTCCTCTAAGAGCCAACTCTTAACAGTCTTTCCTATAATCTAAAAGTCAAGCTGAATTCTTATCTGCTAAATTGATATCTCTGGGATCCCCATCTCTTCTCCAGCTACTGACTTTTTACCTGGAGATATGTATCTCACCTTTGCTCATAGCAAATCTCTGTTGGAGATGGTCTACTACTGATTATACCTCAGGCAGAAAGAAAATGTTGTGACTTTTCTATAGGTAGAACAGATTTAAAAATAAGGGGAGGGGGGAAAAAAAGAGGAAGATACACATAGGAGGAACACTGGTCCTAAGACGATAAGGTTTTAGGCACCTTAATGTTTTATAACCTTTCTTTGCACAAAGTTTCAAATCTACGCAGACTGACTCACCCCTTTAGCCTTAAGTGCAGCTGTGCCAAGGTTGGTGCAAATTATTATATGATATTTTTTAGCTAGATCTTTGGAATGTGAATCGCTGTTTTTTGGGATAGAAAATACTATATAATAGTTATTACTGGAGTATGGGTCACTCTATAATGTTTTTCACAACTGTTATCTAGTATTGTGAAACAAACAGGCTGTCCAATGGCCTCCAAAATCAGTACTACCTTGAACAGTAAAGTCAGTGTAATCTATGAAAAACTTCAGTCAGAGAGAAGCAGTTAGTGGTACAAAACACAGTAATGGGAAAACTGGGAGGCCTGCTGCCAGGAAAGACAGTTTGATGAGAGGTAATAAATTAAAACAGTGTTAAAATTTCTCTAACTAATGGCAAATAGTTTTGTATAAGCATTCTACCTGATGCCTCATTATAAAGCTGAATATGAAATAGGTGGAGTGATTTTGTAGCCTGGATTCTCACAGGAGTTGTAAGGACTATGCTCTCCTGGGTATCATCACAGTTAATCCTGCCTAACCTGAGGGTTTTGAGCTTTTGCTAGAGGGTGAAGGGGGACCTCTGCTCCCTCCTGTGTTCCACTCTTCTCCTCGGTGTGGGTGAGCCACTAGATGGGGACAATGCCCACATCTCCTGACCTGCCCAAGCCTAACTGCTGGCAGATGGGTTGAGGCTTCATTAAAGAGTTAATTCTGTGACTGTGAAAGGTGCCAAGTCTCCTAGCAATTTTATGTGGGTATTTTTTAACATTAACAAGAAAGATGTCAGTCTCTGGGCTCTCAGCAAAACAAGCTGAATATCAAGAAAGGCAGATGTTGGTTGCAGCATGCTCACAGCTAGTGTAGTGAAAGGAAGGCCAGGTAAAAGCACCTCTGGAAGAATAATGAGCTTCTAACTTTACTGAGCAGCTGGCAATGCTGCTGTCATGGAGTGGTTTCTTTACATGCCTGCAGACCAACCAGCCCCTTTGGCCATACAGTGCCATGCTGAACCACATTAAAGGATGTCCGTGACTCATTTACAGGTACACATTCATAAGAGATAACAGCCCATGAAGGGGCTGGGGGAAGAATGCAGCATGCCTTTGTTATCATGGTCCAGCTAAGAAGAGCACAACAGCTCTGTCGGTAGTACCTCTACCTCCTATGGGGTTGTGCGGCAGAGAAACAGGGCATGAAAAGGCATCCCCTTTTAATCAGCAGATAGAGGATTTGTTACGCACATGCTTAGAGTCCAAAAATAAACAGGAGTGTTAGTAAAATGTTTACTTAAATACACAGAGAGAAAAAACAAAACAAAACATAAACAACTAATATTTAGCTATCTTACTGTACTACTGAGAATCCATTTTCCTTTTGCATGCTGGCCACCCTTTCCCTTGGCTCTGAGGATTTCATTATCCCCAAGACATGCTACTTCAGAGCAACTGGAGCTAAATTCCTCTACCTGTTTTTCAGCTCATCTGTGTCACTCCATTTTCCAGTGATGCCTGTTCACTGGCATGTCTTTCACCATCTGGGATTTAAGCCAGTTCCTGCCCTTCCAGGCTCTGCATCACTGTTTTTCTGGCCTTTAGGGATCTGTTTATTCCTTCCTGTGTTAGCC
>VZTV01062195.1:333-18842 GCA_013400875.1 Anhinga rufa
GGGAGACGTGAGAAATGCAGTTTCTTCTTGAAGTCTTGCCATGGATGTTGAAATACTTCTATAGCTACATGTCAATTCATGGCTGAGCAGCTTCAGAGGTTGGGAGAGGGTTCTTTACTTGGTTAGAAGCAGCATCAGGTGGTAAATCATGAATGAAATCGGGAATCAGTACCTTTGTAAATGTGAATTATGGAAATGAAATTAATATATAGCTCTCATTCTGAAACAAGAGTGAAAGCTTTTATTGAACATGTGCTATTATTAAAACTATAACATGGAAATTCACCTGGGGTGGAAAGCCAATTCAAGAAGGCAGCCTAGTAGAGGGATTTAGGGGTTGGGTTTTACTTTTGATAAGCCACAAATATATAAAAGGTAATACATTAACTGTATTTTATATTCTTAGTCTGAGAGCCTTTGTCAGTGTGTGCCACAGCTTATTGCTTGGCTGGATGAAGGTTTGTGTTTGCTTGTTTTATATCTTTAAAAACGAATTGTTGAAATCCACCTTCACTTAAGAATACTTCAGTCAGTGCTACATGCTGGGTATTTAAGTTACACAGAATGGCTACTCACAGAAAAGGTGTCAGTCTGAAAGTGGTTTGTGTTTAAATGCTAAACCGCTGTTGCCTCTTCCTGCATAAGCACAGAGAGGGCTGCCTTCATTCCTGTTAGTTCACTTGCATCGGCTGAATAATGTGAATTCAAAATTTGGAAACTGAATAGAATAAGCATAAAGTTTTTGCATTTTTTTCCTAGTGTTCTAATTATGAATAAAAAATGTAATCAAGGAGATCTGCTTGCTCTAAAGCTGTGGGAGAGACAAAGCTTAGAGTCTGTCAGTTTGGTGTGATGGCAGATGATACTTAATCTCTATTTTGTAATATTTTTAAAGTTAATTTTTAGATAGCACTGAGGGAGTTACGCAAGCTTATTTTTGTATGCTGTGAATTAAAACTCAAATTTCCATCACTACACAGCGTGGCAAATCAAAACCAGAAAAAAATAATCTATGAAATACAAAATGTACATCATTAACTTGTGCCTAAATTAATGTAAAAATTAAAATTCTGAATAAAGGTATGTTTAATCTGTGTAATTGCTTATTGCGTTTTGATAGTGAATAATGTATTCTCCTGATCACCTAAGAAAGCACCAAGTTTCTTCTAACCAATGAGAGTTTCCTTTGGGAAAATAGCTTTAAAAAGCGCAAACCAAAATGGAGATAGTGCAGGAAACCCTGGTTTAATTATTCTTACTGATGTAAATCATAATTAATATCACTGATACAAATCAACCCCTGTACTTATTGCTTTGGGAAGAATAACCTGCAGGCCCACATGGAGGTGAATGTGTGCTCAGAAGGAGCCTGGGCAGGGGGGAGGTGATACCCTAGGATGCAGTACCTACCCCAGCTCACTGCACCTCTGCAAAAATTTCTCACTTCCAGGGAAGAGAGATGGCCACGACAGAGATCTGTGGCACAGACCCAGGGCAGCTGCCGCAGCGGTTGTGAAATCACACTCTTAAATCCCCTTATGAAACTAGCCTTTGCTTTTACTAGAAAGGTCTTAAAGTATCCCAAATTGGAAAACAACACTTAGTTTTTAGTTTAATTTGAAATAAAAGGTTTGTTATAGCAAAAAATTATGGTTTTGATTTGGTTCATCCAAAATAGTTCAATTTTTCCATTTTCTGTAAGGGAAGAAAATCACCATTAAGTGCTGATTTCTCCTTATGGTTGTTTATTGTAGTGCGGTGGTTTGTTCTGCTTTCAAGTGTCATTAATCCCCAAGAAATACATCAGAGTTTCTGAATAAGCTTTTATTTGTCAGATTTGACAGGGGTTTAATCCTCAGCATTGTTAAAAAGGCTTTTCTTTTTATGGAGGTGCCTTGTTAGGAAATACAGAGTGCAGACGGTGAAAACTTAGAGATTGTAGTTGTCTCCTATTACTACTGTTATTTCTCTTCTCCCTTCTCCTTCTGCCACATGTTGCTGTCTAGGGCTTGGGGTGATGTTTCCTATAAGCATAGTGTGAGCAGAGGAGGAACAGCGCCATGACCTGCATCTGAGCTTTGGCCTGGTGGTCTGGAGCTTCTGGGTCTGGCTTTGCCACTCACCTGCATGGTGGCTTTGGGTGAGTTTTCTGGCATCACCAACTGGAAATAACTGCATGTAGGATTTAGTCTTGGGTGGTGTAGCCTGTTGTCTCTGTGCAATGGAAAGTTTGGGCTTTCTGTGCAGGAAGACTTGCTTCAGAGCTGACAGCAAGACAGAAGAGACTCATTAAAATAAAAAAAACCCTCAGTAAAACCGGCGTGCTAAGAACTACCACAAACCACATAAGTTTCCTCCCATGCTTCTTTGCCTGCTCTTCCCAAGCAAAGACTGTAGCACATCGGCCAAGAGACCAATAATTAAAAGCACTTCCATACTGTGTCCCTGAGAGATGTCAACAGAGAGGAGTCCTTGGTGATGGGCGGTGGTGTATCTGGGAGAGGGGGAAGGTTCTTTGCTCTATTCCCTTCCCTGTTTCTGGAAGATGCTATGGGAGTGTCATAGTGATGGTCCCAATTTAATTTAAACAAAATTCAAAAATTGAGGCTGTGTGTAGCAGAAGTAGTTTGTTCTCACTCAACTCAGCTCCGAAGGAAAAGCTAAAGAAGGTCACTTGGCACTTGAAGAGGCTTCATATCTAGAAAGAGCTTGCTGGCAGTAGAGTCCCTGCTCTGTTGGGAACATGGGGCACTCTGACAGTATTCGAGGCAGCAGTAAACCCATATACAAAGCAGCAGATGAGTCCATGCAGAGAGGACAGCATACATGAAAAGACTACAATTTCACAGGAGGAATTGTTTTTTTTGTAGGGTTGTTCTTTTTTGTAGGGTTGTTACTTTCTCCTTTGTAAAAATTACTCATAATCTCTACAACAGCAGCTTTCATCTGTTTAGGGCACACATCACGATGATGCCACACTGTTGTGGTTTTCTTTCTGGGCTTTTTATTTCTTACTGTCATATCTAAATTTTCTGCTTAAACAAACATAGCTTGATGGAAACCGTCAATGTCCCTTGGTTTGGGGGAGGGGGAGGGCCTTTCTGTTGAGTGGGGTGCAGGTTCAGACACTGGATTTGGTGTGGATGTGTGTGTGGCTGCAAAATGAATGTTTGAGATGGGGAAAAGGATCTCTGAGGAGGAGAGGTGGGTATAGAAAAGGCATAGATAGGGATATCTTGCAAAATCCTCAGAAATGCCTCCAATGCAAAAGGGATGTCTTTGTTGCTGGAGAGAGCTTGCCATCAGATTTAAATGATGGTTATTCACTTTTTCTTTGAGACCACTACAAGGGATACAAAATTACACATCTGCTTCATCCTGTCCTGAAATTCACCCTTCAATCTGCAAAAATGAAACAAAGAACTGGTGACTTTTCAATATGTATTTAATGTTTTATTATATCTACTGTGCCTAGAACAAACCTTGCTAAAAAACTCCAGAAAATGTAAATGATGTGCTATGAATAGGCAAATGATTCCTAAGCAGTAATGTGTGCTGAATAACCTTTGTACCTTAGCAAACTGCCAAATCTGCAGTGAAATCTGGTAGCTGAATAATGTATTGGGTTTAACAGTGCACCTGACTCTGGACATGGAAAGCCAGATCCTCCAGCCCTGGCGGTGGGTCTGCTCTGTGGCAGATGACACTGGATGGGGTTCAACCACAGCATCTCTATGAAATTGGAGGGCAGATTTTCACTACAAAGAGGTGCTCAGGCGAAGCCAATTTGGTCTTCTCTAGTCCCTTCATGTTCCTTTTTGAAAGCAAAACAGCCTTTCAGGACCATTTGTTGAAAGCAGAATGTGACACTACTGCTAGGCTTGGGGGAAAAGACAAAATATCCTCAGCAGCAGTGTCTACCAACATCAAGATGAAAGAACACAGAAATAACTGTGTGTCTTATTATGAGCTTCTGGGTCATGTTTTTTTCCTGTTTATTTCTAATTTTAAAATTGGAGTAAATCATTATAGGGTGCACGTATCTTAGGAAGTAACTCATGTTCTAATAGGGATATCTGTGTAAATCATGCTATATCGTAAGTGCCACTTTCTATCACTCTGTATGTCATCAGAGCTGTTTCAGAACATATTTTCAGCTGTATCACCCACAGTGGATATTTTAAAAAATGCTTTCCGATTATGCCGTTCTGCTGCTGACTCAAAGAGGGAAGATGGTAAGGCCAGCTTTCAAACTGATGCATATTCTGTCTGCTTCAATGAAATCAATATGTTAGTCTCCACCTCCTCTGGCCTGGGGTTATCTTTGCGAACTGTGTATCAGAAGAACGTTTTATCATTACAAGCATTTGCAAATTATTCTCTAAAATCAATATTCTGTTTTCTTTTAAACTTGCATTTAGTAAAATATTCTCAAGATTTCTTTCCTCTAAAAAAGTTAGTGGCTATTAATTAGGAGAGAAATACATCTGAAATTATTTTCCCTAGTGACACAGTTTCATCTGTACTATGGCCCATATAATTTCTGTTCTTACCACAGTGACATTCCTGAGGTTCCACCCAAGATAAATTTATCTTGATGTATGCTAGGTTATTTATCCATGGAAATAAGGGAGGGGGAGAAAAATCTTGCTGCTGCTGTGGCTGTGCACATGCTAGAAAATCTGCTGGCAGCAAATGCAGCACATGGTGAAAAGTTAGTTGCCCTGATTCTGTCTTTTCCAGAAAGTCAGAGAGAAAAAGGCGGCCCTGAATCCCCTGAACCGGCAGTGCCAATCGCAGGGCACGTGGGTGTGCTCTGCTTCCTCGTGCAGCTGGACGTAGCACGCAGTGCTCCCTCCGTAGCACCACCCATCACTCTTCATAATGTCAGTATCTCGCAGAACAGATTTCGCACTGAGCTGAACAGTATTTCAGCAGAAATGCAACTCTTCAAAATATACCTTTGATGGTACACTAAAGGTCATCTCCACTATCGTTCTTCTTGCTTTATGTGACCCAGCATTGTACAAACCAGCTGTACTGATGCTGCGACCAGGCAGGCGGAGAACCACACTGTGTAGCTGTAGGAACAGAAGCGTATGTATGTCCTGCTAATACCCATGTGTTAACTTCAGAGCTGCTCAAGGGTAATATCTTCATCCAGTGAACTGACAAAAATTGCCCTCCTCTTTCTCTGCTTCCCTCAGCAATTGCACATTGTGGATTTTTTATTTCTTTCTCCAGCAATAGTCTGCAACCTTGAATTGTGCTAATAACACACATCAGATTGATGGTCATGCCACATGGGGTGGGTAGCAGGGGTGCCTTAGTGCAGCTAGCATCCTCTTTCTGGAGATTACAGCCATCAATTTCCATCTGTTGTGAGTACCTACAACGTGATCCTGGGTATAGGAATGTCAGTTGGCTCCCAGGGCTGAGCAGGTTTCCGTTTGGCAGCCATCCCTCCACCCCTAGCATCAGTGCTATAAAGACGTCATCAGCAGGTAATTTGCTTTGGCCCCATAATATATGAGCCTGCAATTACCTATTATCCTCTACTGCATTAGATTGGTACCCACACTGGTACTTTTTGAGACTTTGCGGATGCCTTATAGTTTTCATTCCAATAGTAGTCATCTCTTTTGCTGGCTAATCTGAAGTGTTATTATTCAGTATTGGTTTTTTTTGGGAAAAAAAAAAAAAGCAAGCTTCAAATCTTAATTAAATGTGGTGGGAGCCAATCCTGGAATTTCAGGACAATGGGAGAAGCAGATCTGTTTGCAGGGCAGTAGGCTCACAGCCTCAGCAGCTGTGAAGCAGCATCCCTTCTTGGCTTGGCAGGCTCAGCACATGCAAAACTTACTGTCCAACTTTGGAGGCTTCTTGAAAACTTGGTCCGCATGTTGCTCTCACCCTGCACCCTGTCCGGCAGCCTCAGACCCTTCTCCTCAGCCCTGTTTGCTGGTGGCTCTGCTCAGGCAAACGCCAAACTCTGATAGTGGGTTGGGAGCGTGTAATTCTGCCGAACCACTGGCTTCCTGGTGTGAATTCTTGTAGCATCTATTATACAGGCCTCTCCATCACTGTGGGCATAGCCCCATTATGAACACGGGAAGTTAAGAAAGCTCACAGATTTCCTAGTGGAAATCCTGATAGCTGCAAACACTACTGCTTCATGAAAGTGAATGGCATTAGGGGGAAGTTGTGGTCTGGTTCAGCTCCTCTGGAGAAAAATCTGGATCTGAAACCCTGAAAGTTGTTTCTTCCTCTGCATTCTTCCCACTCCCTCCCCACTCAGCTGCAGATGCAGGGTCTCCATTCATATGTGGTCCCTGCTTCATTGCTGATCTTGTCTGAAAGCATGCACAGTAGGAGTTGCTGCCCTGATACACTAATCTGAATTTTAATATTGATTTCTGTCAAGGAAGCCTTATTGCCAGGGTAGGGGGGTAGGCTGGGGATCCTCACAGGGAAGGGGGCACCCTGGATGAAGCAGCTGAGGACTGTGGAGTTGAGACTGATCCCTCCACGAAGCATCGGACCCTGTAGGCTGCAGGTACATCTCTGGTGCAGCCAGTAAACCCCTACACTCTGCAGCTTCAAGGTGAACCTTGTGAGGGCTTTTCAAGCATTCATTTCTGGGTTGTTTCTAAACAGCGCCTGTGATTACTCCAGAAACCATGACTATAACACTTGGAGGAAGAAGGGCTTAATAAAACCAAATGTGTTTGTTAACAGTAATTCACAGCAGGCTCTGTGGCTCAGCCTGCCAGCTGCCATAGTCTGCAGCGGTTGCATTTAGCCAAGCTTAAAAGCAGGAGCAGTACTGGCTCTGGAGGAACCTACTGTTCCCACCTATTGTCTGGAGAAATAAATTGCTTTATAGTAATGCCTGGAAATCATGTGCCAGTTACATGCTGAACAGATAAAGGGGAGACAGAGTACAAATTTGTACCATGAATTTGCAAAACTTTCTCACTGAGATATGGGTCTTTTGGGTCTCCTATTAATAAAGGGCCTGATTCCTCCCTGTTTTCTTCTAGGCGGTGGTTTGTCCCTGCAGGGAGTATGTAAAGCACTGTCACATCAGATGCTGTTTTATAGCACTTGGCTTGTGCAAGTGCTAACAGCAATACTGGAAAATAGCGTTTATTTCTTTTTACTATGGTATGTTCTAGATCCATCAGGAGTTGCAAATGTTCTAGGATAAATATAACTTGTTCCTTTGCTAGCTCTGAGCCCGCTGTAGCAAAGCTGCTTTCCTCCTGAAGAAAGGAGGATGTGGTAGAAAGGAAGAGGCATCCCCCATGCTATGACAAATCTGACTGGAGATGTGCGGGAGGTGCGTCTGGGACTTTGAATGCCACCATAATGCGGTCTAAATGCCCTAACTGAACTGTGCATGATGGTGTTACATGGGCCAATTCTGTCCTCTCACAGGCTGCTCCCTGGAAATGCTCAGGGAAGGTGTTTACACCATCCTTAGTTTCTCCATTGCAATGTTCATCTGCAGTCTTCCACAAAAATATTCTCCCTTTTGGAGACCAAACAATTATTGCTTTTGGCCCCTTCTCCAAAGACAGGGTCTCAGCCTGGTTCTTTGGGAGACCTTTTTCTGCAAGCAGGAGATGGGTGACTCCAGGGACAGCAGCAGGAGCTTTGCATTTCTGAACTCATCCTTCTTGGGTCACTTCTGGTGGGGCAGCATCTCCCCTGTTAATGCTGATGTACCTGCCACATCACCCGCCTTGGGTCCCTTCTCTTGTCCAGTTGCAAACCATCTGCTGGGGCCTTGTGTCTTGCTGCTGTCCTGTCTGTGTCTGCCCTTTCCTCTGGTGTTTGTTGTATCTGCCTCTAGTGCCCCAGTTTATGCTTAAATGGTCTAATTTTCCGAGCAGGGAGTTTCAGGGAATGGAAGGATATGTCCTTGCAAACGAGAAAATAAACCTCCTACCAGATCAATGGACGTCTGTCAGTATAAAACAAATTTGAGGGAGAAGGATCTCCTTCCTTCCTCCACATTCCTCCGTCTGTTTCCCCAGGGTATTGTAAACAGTGAAACTGCTTCTGGAAAGCACTGTCCTGGCGGTGGAAATGGCTTTCTGTGGCTACTTACAATTACTGTGGAGATCAATAGGGAATAGCAGCACTTGGGCAGCGAAGAGTGAATGACATGAACTTAACTCTCCCTCCCCTGCTGTGATGTTTAGTGTACTGTGGCCGTGTTTCCTTATCTTCTTTATACACTAGTGTCATTTCAGGCTTGATTTTTCTTGAATATCAACAAACAAGGTACAAATTTTACCTTACTGAAGCAACCCAAAACTTTGCCACTGTTGGGGGGTATCTCCTCATAATCTATCATCCAAACATGTTTTCAGGCTCACAGATCCCTTCACCGTAATATGTTTTAAGACAATATCGTTACTTTTCATATATATACGCACATGTGCTGTGTTTGGAGCTGTATGGGGAAGACAGATGAGCTTTGTGTGCCTTTCCTTAGAGCAATGGGATGCCATGCAAAGGAAAGTGGAACTGTCTTAAAAAGCTGGGGAAAAAATTTAAAGCATTAGTAAAGGAATGGGAGGCATTTGGTGCATATAAAAAAAATGCCATTGTAAAGGTCTTTTTCTTAACTTTTTAAAGCTTGGACAGCATAGTGCCTACTAGGTTAAATTGTTTCCTTCAGAAGTAATTGACAGTAGGAATCACTTTGCAGTGGTTTTGAAGGCTGGACTGAACAGTGACGTAAATAAGAGTTACATTTTTGGTTTGTGCATTATCATATTGCTCTAATTCAGCTTAATGATTCAATTATCCACTTACAGAAATTAATTACAAAACAGGGTGTAAAAGTGTCCAGGATGGGTTGTGTCGAGCCAGCCACGTCTTATGGGACGTGATGAGTGAGGCTGAGCCTCTCTCCATCTCTGCACTTGTAGGAGACTTCTTTCCTTAGGATACAGGAGGTGGGAATGGAGAACTTCAGTCTTGGACTGCAGTAAGAAACCTCCTGTCAGTCTGCTGTACTTTATATTCAGCTTTGCTTTGGGTAAAAGTGGGCTTGAGAACATCACACGTTGGGGAAAGAATCTGAAAGGGGGTTGGAGCTAATTGAGCCTCAGCATTAAGGACCCTCCATCATTCTAGGGTACTTGGGAGCTGCAAAGAGAGGATTTACTGTAAAAAGTGAAGTGCCCGTCTATAGCAATGGTGCGGCTCATGTCAAGGGAATATGATGCAATAGATCAGAGTTAAATTAAAACTCACTTCATGTATTTATAAATGAGAAGAGGTATCTGTTTTCATGCTTAGGTGAATTTGACGCATACAAATATATGAACCACAGTCTCTGGTGGTTGTTATTATTTTAATAGTAATTGAAAACCCAGAGAGTACAAATTGCTTGTGTTTCTTCACGGCAAAACTGGATTACATACAATCTGGAAGGAAATACTATACTCGGCAGAATAAAACTGATTTATGCATTGCCTGTTAATCTTTCATCATTAACACTAACTGAAGCTGGGGTTGCTTTTGGGTTTGGGTTTGTTGTCTTTTTTTTGCTAATTTAGGGGTTGTTTCTTGTTATCAATAAAAGAAGTTAAACATTGAATTGATTATTTGAATATTTAAAGGCTGTATCGTGCATCACCATGAATGCTGTGATATTTAGAGGCACTGACAGCTTTCCCTCTGGCTATTAACGTCTGCTTTATACAACACAAATGTCAACATCACTACTACTCTAATTAGAGCAGTAGGTCAAACAGCGTCTTTGTCTGTAGAGGAACCTGAGCCATTAGCCATGTTAAGAAGAAGCCCCTTTGTTAAACTTGATTTATTTTTTTAAGGTTTGTTTTATCTTATCTTGTGACAACCTACAAATGCTGTTTTTCAGTAGGGCATTTTTGCTTACTGCAGAAAGGGAAATACATAGACGAGACTCTCCCTCAACCAGTTCAGCCCCTCTGCCTGAGCTGCAAAGCAAACCTTTCCCAGAAATCCCAGCTCGCTGCAGGTCTGACCTGCATGAGGGGGGTACATTGATTTGGTTTTGTTCAAACACAAGAAATGTATATTCCCAGAGAGTTCAAATAATAATAGTACTGTAAGCTGTAAAAGCTTATGAAGGTCAAGAAATATAATGCTGTCCCTTAAAACTGTTTTCTGATGCAAAGCAAAATTGCCATCGTCCTCATTTGGGTACTGTACTGGAGGCACCAGTTTGATTTTGCCTTTTCTGATTTGTTTTTAAGTAGAATTTAACATCATTTCCATAATGATAAATCTTCCATTTAAGACCAAGAAACCAGTGGTGCCCATCTTGAATCTTTGAAAGATGTGATTGCTGTTTACAGTTTATCCCATTTGTTTTTCTGACAATGTCTTTGATTGCTGCTCTTTCAATGCACTACACATCTTGCTAACTGAAATTTCCTGTAGCATTATGGAAATAGATTGAAAATGATTTTAAACTAGACATCGGGTTTAGCATTTTTTAATTTTTAAACATAATAAACGTATTTTAAAATAGATTTTTTTATTTCTGTGATCTTGGGTTTTGGTGGATAAGTTGGTGGTGAGTCTCCAGTGGAAATTCTCAGATTTCAGAACTGCAGGATTTTTCCTTAGAGTAAGTAATAGTCAAATGAGCTAACACAGGCATGAGCTACCATATACACTTTAATCCTGCTAGTTGTTTCTCTGAAAGGAGAGTGCCAGCAGTAGACAGAAGGTCACAACCATCTTTCCTCTTTAAAGAAAAGCATGTGGAAGAAGAGTGCCTAGGACAGACAGACAGACAATGGATGGTTTGGGTCTGGTTTCCCCATTTCATGTTCTTTTTAGCATTTGGCACAACTGCTTGTGCTTCCTTTCCTCTGCCTGTTTCCTCTTCCCTACAGTGACATGTGCCCCCACACAGACCAGGGTGGGTGCAGGTAACTCCTTACAGACTATATGCTCATTTGTCTGTACCCTCAAGCAAACCTGAAGCACATGGAGAACACAGAGGATAGTAATCCATCATCCCTTCTCTAACCTGTCCTGAGCCACACAGCATACCCGAAGCCTTGTAGACCATTGGCACTGGTGAGCACCTCCTGCTTGTCTTGGGCTGTGGTTTTTTGGAGGATTTGTACTTTACTGCTGTGGGGGTTTGGGGGGGTTTGGTGGTTTTGTTTTGTTTTTTGTTTTGTTTTTTTTACGTTTGCAAGTGATTGTCATTCTACAGCAAATTAAAGCTGTTTATTCCCCCAGACAGAAGCTGTATTTGCAGATTTATGTTGCCCTTCTCTAAAGCGACAGTCCTGCTTCTGCCAAATTAACTGCAGCAGATCTATGACCTGGAGGCTGCTCTTCAATAGGCTGGAATTAAACCATCCAACACACTTCCAATATAAACACTGCTCCTATAAACAAGCTCAGACAGAGGATACCAGGTGCCAAGTCTCCCTTGGATTTCAGAGGGGTACCTAGCTACCTGAGGTATCTTTAGAAATCCCAGTCTTACCACTAAAAACCAAATAGAACTGAAATAACTGAATTGGGCTTAATTTGTTTTCGTTACTGCAGGACAGACCTATGAATTGATGTCTTTCGATTAGGTTTTTGACTTCTTATTGAATATGTTGAAGGACTAAGGGATACTATTTCCTTATTTTTTTTCAGAATAAGAATGTCCTTATATGTGCACCAAATACTGAAAATGAAAAGGATAGAATAATTTTTTACTCTTGTTTGTGTGTAAAACAAGTCTTACATGGAGATCATGCATAAGTATAACCAGTTTCTTAGTTTGCATAAATAGTTTGGCTCATATTGGCTTGGTACAAGTACGGCCTGTGGGCTATTCTGGCTCTCGGTCAAGTGATGCTCTCTGCGCCCCTGAATGAAGGAGACACAGAGAGGGTCATGATGGCTACGAGGCTGGCCAGTACCTTTAGGAATGAGCTGGGGAGCATTGCTCTTTTGGGAACATGAGTCTCCGCAGCTCACACTGAGGGTACTGTGTTACCCCCACCGGCTCTACCCTGGTTGTTTGCTGGTAACCCTGCTCAGCAGGAGGCATTTCTTTCTCTCCCTCACCCTGCAGTGCTGGCTCTCACACTGCTCCATGCAGTGTCTCTGAAGGCACACTTTGCATACTGTGATACCTTTATTATAATGAGCTGGATGCTCATTAGAGCATCACAGTTTCAAACAGAGGCACAATTTTACTTGAGGAATGCCGTAATATTAGTCCAGTACCTGGAAACTAATCTTATCTCAAGCAGGGTTATGTCAAACTGTAAGTGATGGTACTTATTTGTAACATCTGAAGTGGATGATAGAATTGCAAATGTTTATAAAATGTACAGATGAAAAAGTGAAGGAAAATGTAAATCTACAAAAACCCTGTCCTTGTCCCCTACCATTCAACCAGCCCTCTGCTTCCTGGCTCTTTGGTGTCATGGCCCATACAGAGGGACTTTGCCCTCATACCTTTTGTGTCAGAGAGCTCCCATCCCAGCAGAGTACACTCACTTCCCAGAGACCTCCAAGACCTCCCAGAGGTCTCCAAGGGTTTCCATCATAATTTTTCCTTTTGTAAGTTTATGCAATTAGTTAAATCAAGAGGTCACTGTTAATTCCTTCTGATAAAACCATGGTCTGCCTCCCCTCTTTGGAGATGCAGGTGTTGCTGTGGCAGAGCAGGTACTACACCGTTTCCAGCCTGCCTGTGAACAGCTCGGCGGCTCAGCTCTGCCTGCGAACCCTGCTGCTCGGTGCGAATGGGCTCCATCCACCGAGTTGCATCTTGGGCAGCTTCTGTGATCTGACACGAGCACAGATGCATGTTATGTGTGAGTCTTGTTTTTGCCACGTGACTGAGATCGCCCTGGGCTGAAGCTAGGTTTGAAGAGACTGATCCCAAAACCTGTCTTGAACGGATACTGGTAGAGTAGAGTAGAGTAGAGCAGAACTAGAATAGAATAGAATAGCACCAGTAAAATGGAATTTGCGACAAACCCTTGTCTTTTCTGAACCTTATGCTCATCCAAGGGTTTTTTAGTTCACCCAGCACCAGCTAGCAAAACAAGAGTGGTACTTGTGTAGCAGGTAATGGTAGGTAGGTCCCAGTGCCAATTTGCTGGGTGGAAGTACAAACTGCTGAGTAAGAAGTATTCTTCCTGTTTTTGGGAGGGGTTCTGTTAAATACTTCAGTGCCTTGAGACTCCAAAGTCGGAGTTGGGCAGTGAGTTTGGCAGCAGTGAGCATTGCAGCATGCATGCAAGGGCTGGCGGTACGTGCCTCAGGCATGTTGCAGACTGAGAGAGGCTGCACAGAAACCACGACATGGAAAATCTCGTGTATCAGCAGGTTTTGTTCTTATTCTCATTTTTAAAATGGTGTGAACCTAACTTGAAGTGGCAGTGGAACTGAGGGACTGAGCAATGAGGCATATGGCACACCAATTAATAGCTGTTGTTTTATTCTATTTTCCCCTTATCTCTTGTTCTGGGGTAGGCGGAAGGAGTCCTGAAGAGCAAATTTCCTTTATCCAGAAAAGATATGAGGGAGGCATGGAAAGCCAGGCAAATAATAAAGAGTCCATTAGCTGTGAAATGCCAAGCTGGAAGCTGGAAACCATTCCCTGCACAGGCTACCATAACCTTCAATGAGGCAGGGAAGTTTTATTTTCACACATCACGTATTTCAGAGGAGTGATCCCCAAATCCGTGGTCTGATTTCCAGCTGTGGTTGTATTGTTAAGTAAATAAGGACCATTATCTGGGTGTTAGAAGCCAGTCAGCCCAAGCAGAAAGAGATGAGACAGGCAAGGAAGGCAGAAATATTAAAGAGAAAAGGCTCATGGTAAAAAATGCAGACAGTACTTAGGAAAATGGTTCTTTGAAACTAATGCTCCCTAACTCAGTTCCAGTGCCTGCCACTGGAACGCAAGCAGGATTTGAATAGGGGGTCTTGAAGGTCACTGTTTTATCCATTAAGCTGTAACTGCCTAAACTAAGTATGCAGCCCAAGAGACAATTCAGAGCTTTGCCTTATTTGTATTCTGTTTGCACGTTGGGGAGTTGGTTTCAGCAGACCAAATAACACTGTAACGTTGCTCAGCTGATAACACACCAATTATAAAGTTCACTGTGAGAGATCCTGCTGTGAGCTGACTGAAGGTTTCTGCATCAGTTTTGTTTTTGGTATGCTCTTCAGAGTGTAGAGAGGAGCCAGCATGGATGTAGGGGAAGAGGTTGGAGGTTATGGCAATTTATGAAATCTTTCAAAAGTTTTGTGGGTTTTTTTTAATTAATAGTTTAATCATTATACAGCTTTGGATGCTGATTTCCATATTCTTGTTAGGGTTGAGAATTAATGGTTGCTGCACCTGAAAGAGGAATTTGCCTTTTGATCCCACCTGGCTGTGGCTGTTAGCATTACTGTAGAGGCTGGGCTGCATTAACACTGGGCAAGTGGAAGATGTACTGCAGCTGGTTTGTTGCTCCTTCTTAGAGACCCTCCACCACCTCATTTCATCCCTCTTGAGTTGGAGCCTGGGAGATGGTGGAGCTTTAGAAAGCAGTCAGGCTGGGAAAGGCGTTAGCAGGAAAGGAGTGATGAGGTACTTCTGAAACTTTCCCTGTTCTCTCCAACCACCTCTCCTTTCTGTAGTTTGTTGACTTGTAAGTGGTTTTTGGTTCTCTTTTTAGTTTTTTTTTCTTCCAAAACATTGTATCAGTTATGCAAATATCAAAATATTTCTAAATATTTCACTGCTGTTATAATAAAACCAGGGTGCTATTATGAAAAGCACGTCTTGACATATAGGCTGTTGAACACTCCCAGTCTGTATAATGGCTCAAGGGCTAAACTTTTATGTCAAGCTTCAGGTGGGAGGGTTATCTTTTGACAAGTCTGTCTGAAGTGCTGACAAAAAACCTACGTGTTTTAGGCAGTAAAAAAAATGCTAGAGAACTAGAAAGTTATAATTTTGGAAAAAGTCTGTAATTCCCAATAAGAAGGAGAGGGCAAGATGGGAATGTAAGAACTATAAAGAACTTTCACCATTGTGGGTTGTAACTGTGTTTGCTACTACTTACCAAGTATAGATTTGAAGTCAAAGTAATTTATATGGTTTTTTTTACAGGTCAGTACCCCAGAATAACCTAGTCTTTCATTTCTCATGGTTATTGAAAGGTGATTTGGTTCTTTATTCTTCTTAATCACCATTACCTTAATTTTACTGAAAATTACTTTGCCTTGGATTTATTTTTTTTTTCTCAGCAATTTTCCAGTCATGATACACTTCACTCTGCTGGACACTGTGGCTCTGCAGAAATAAAGGATGCTGCTTCACAAAATCTTGATGCTTTACTAGACCTGCTTCCTTCTGGGGCTCAGACAAGGGTCTGTATTATTTGTCGTCTTCTCATGCAGTGGTCTCCAAAGTGAGGTGTGCATGAGACAATCCACTGGGGTATGGGAAGAAGATTTTAGAACTTCAGTAGTACATGTATGTAATCTATAAATAAATAAGTATTGGGGTGTATAAAGTTTTTTACTGTTAGGGGTGTGCGGTCAAAAAAGTTTGGAGATCATTGTTCCAGTGACTTTTTAGCTCATCTGTAAGACCTGTGGAAAAATATCTGTCAACTCCGACTTGTGAAAATTGCCAAGAACTATAGGAACGTCTTCTCCATGTTGTGGACAAAAGTAATTTCATGGCAATTCCAACATCTGTGACGTGGCCTGCGAGACTGATGGTGCTCATTCTCTATGCTAGTCCCAATGCATCCTTTACGATCACTTTCCAGCCTTACTACACCTTCAGGTTTTGTTGTTACAGAGAATTGCTTTCATAAGATTTAATGAAATTAGCATCAGGCTACGTGTAGCCAAAATGCCTAAACATACTGCCTGAAGTGCTTTTAGTAAAGTTTAGTCCTGGATACGGTTACATATAAACATCAGTGGTGAAATGATACTGTATTTGGCAATAGCCTGAAGCCGACTTTAAAAGGGACTGTGCATGCCAGTGTGGAGGTGTTGGTGTTGTTGGCTGCAGATGCAGGAGCTGGTGAGGGCACTGCTGGAGGTGAGCAGTGATTCTTTGGGTGGCCCTCACTACCAACCTCTCTTTAGTTTGCTTTCCTAAGTAAATAAGGCTTATGCAGTTGCTTCACGTTTCTGTCTGTCCCATCCTTTTCCTTCTCTCTACCACCTTCCCAGCAGCTGACCAGCAGACTCAGAAGAGTCAGCCTAGTTTGACAGAGGAATAAGTCACTGGTTTGTGAGACTCAGCAAGTGGATGGAGAGGAGAGTGATTGAAACTGGAGCCCTTCCCAAGGTGAAGGCAGCACATGGTCTGTTTGACCAGCTGCTTGCTGCCAACCTGCACATGTTGTGTAGCTGACCATTTAGTAGACTCATAACTCCTGAGAAGTGGCGCTGTATGGTGTATCTGCACGATGGGAATGTCACAGGGGACATATCAGAGCCAAGAACATCATTTTAGAAGAGGTAAGGAAGGTTGCTAGGGGAAAAAGTGCAAATCATGGGAAAGCAAGAATGCTTCTGCCATTATTTGATATAGTCTTTCCTTTCCTCTTTGGTGCTTGAGCATTGCAAACAATGTGCAGCTTTGATTTAGAAAAATACGTAGTCATCTTGCAAAATCCCAAACACTGCATGCAAACAAGTCTGGTGCACAAATGTGCTCAGGGATCCTGTTTCAATTTTGGCACTAATGAAATAGTTGTATCTGCCAGGCAATGGGACAAATCTTTGCCAAGAAATAATGGAAGGAAATAATGGAAGGAGGGAAGGCGGAGAAAGGAATGGGCTGCTGTTTTTTAAGTACTGTCAGTAGTTTTGGACAAAGGATTTGCTTGCTGCACATCTCCATTCATTAGCTCTCTTTGTGTTTATTTTTATTAATCTGAAAATTATTCTTCATATGAAATTTAGGGGTAAAAACCCCTGCTGATTACAGCATGTTAATATACAGATTTTTGAGTACAGTTGATTTACATTTGGTGCTGTTTTATGCCTACCTTGAACAGGGCTGTACCTTTACTGTGATGGAAAGCTACAAATTATTAGACCTGCAATGTTCACTTTTTGTCAGAATGAAGATACTTAGTCTAAATACATACTCAGTTATACAGACTGTTGTTTGTGCCCAGGCGTAATTATTATTCTTCCCAGTTGAAGCATATCTGCAAACATCGAGGCCACATTCATTGCCCATCAGTGCAGACACTGGACATAAGATGAGGCTCCAATAGCCCAGCATAACTTACCTTGTTTTACTGCCTGACTGATGACACAGATGATATGAAAGATAAGTTTCTTCTGCAGCTGAAATTGCTAATGGGAGTTTTTCCACCAACTTCAGCAAGAAAGGAGCAGGTATTGCATAATGCAAAACTAGCTCAGCATCCTGTTAAATGTTATAAGGGATTATTGTAAGAACTACTGCTTATCTATTATAAGATATAAAAAAAGCAGAAGGAATATGGATGCTCTACTGTTACAGGAGGAACCTTCCCTGTCTGTCCACTCCACAGTGTCTTAAACGGAAGCGAAAGATGTGGTGATTTGACATGACAAACTGCTGACCATACCTATTCCACCTCCAGGGATCCTTTTGCAAGTTGAAGTTTCCCTGTGTCCATAAGCCAACTAGTATTTCCAACCTGTCATATTCTGAGAAGTGCAAATATCAGAAACAAGCGTAGAAGCAAGGCCAGGCATTCTTCATCTTGGTTTGAACCTAGTCTCTCGTCCTTCTATAACCTCAACAAATACTATTCGAGGGCATCTTACTTCCCTAAGCAGTAGGGATCACCAGCTTTTGCAGCTGTCCTGCGCAGCACAGCCTTCACTTTACTAGTGTGCTTTGGGCCCTGACTTTTAAAGAATAGTGTTGCTGTCTTGGAAAGTGCTTTCCCAATGAGTATCAAATGTTCTCAGTCTGGCAACCTGAACATCAGGCAGGCACATGCCTTTAGAGAACTGCAAGTAATAAAAATACAGTTAAATGTAATTTCTGATCATTTTTTGTCAGCTTCTTCCAATCTCTTGGCATTGGAGAGACATGCCTTCTCCTCACTCCAGCATCCTTTACATCAGAAAACCTTTCCTATCTTCACACCTGCTAGACTGTACCTCAGCCATCCACGTGCTTCTAGAAGGCTTATGATAAAAACACTTCCAACCAGGTTATGGTGCCCACAGCGTGCTATAGAGGTGTCTCATGACACAAATATCTTATCTGCTCAGTAAAACATGATGTTTGAATTACATTGCTTAGTGGTAGATAGCATTAAAAAACAAAGGTTAGTACTAGAAACAAGCAAGTGCTAGTTTTGAGTGAGAAGCTCCTAATACCTGTTTTAGACTATGTTAAAGTTGGTATTTCTTGTTTCAAATTGAAACCCAAGAAATTTATATAATCTCCCCATCAATTAGGAGCTATGAAAAATAATGTATACAGTTCTCTAAAG
>VZTV01062195.1:18860-32271 GCA_013400875.1 Anhinga rufa
CTGCCTACAGCTGCTGAAACCACTTGTGATAATTCTTGGCCAAAGTCTAAGGAAAAATGCAAGCTGAAGGTGAAAACACGTCTGCTGTCGAGTAATGTTGGGGGATAGCATATGCTTGGTGACATAAGAATGTTTTTCAGCTGATACCCCAAGTAAATGTATATTGACGCTCAGACCATTGCTAATGGCTCTTTAGATCAAGGTCATTGATTTGTTTTAACATAAAAAAAAGTTATGTGGAAGAGCTACACCTCTTAAAATCTGCAGTACAGAAGAGGGTTTGTAACAGCCTATAATCCTTAATTCTCAGCCTCTGGAAAAGACAGGAGATGATAAGCCTCATCTGAGGCTACTGATGGGAACGGTAACTGATTGCCTGCTGCTGGAGCAGGTCGGGGTGGAGTGGCCGGTTCTAACTATAAGTAAGGAGGTGCCTTCTGCTTGCAGCAGGGAGATGCCCATGCTGGTGGCTGCAGTGGAGGCTTAGAAGATACGGTCCTTTGCACCACTGGCTGCCATGAAACAACATGGAAATGTTTGTTTAATAGGGACTGTAAAATGTCCCAGGCACTCAGGCCTCTTAAGTACTTTCATACTTTCAGGGGAACTTTTTCTGGCAAACTTTGATCATATTAAATAAATTTCCCATGATATCATAACGCTCCATTTGTTATAAATGTGCTGATTTGCGGATGTGCAATTAGCTGACTCAAGCAAAAAAGCATTATAGATATCCTGTGTATGAAGTGGCAGTTTATTTCTCTCCATATGGTCTATAAGTTGTTCCATGCTGCTTGACGTGGGGTCTGGGCTTACTGCCCATTGCTCATCACAGTTTATAGAGAGGAAAATTGAAGGCAGCCACAGAGTTAATTCTTTGCAATACAGTTATTTCCTTAATGCAATACCTAAGCTGTTTGCATCAGCCAAAATAGACAGTCCCCTTGAAAGCAGGTGAGTCCTGACTGTTCCCTCTGTGGAGTGAGGGGGTGGAGGTGAAATCATCTTAGGAAAGGGCACGGCATGAATTGAGAGTCAGGGGCTTCACAGCAGGAAAAATAGGGCTCCCCAAATCTTGCATAACTCAGGTCCTTTAAAAGATTTGGTATATTTTTTTTCTGCCATATGTTTATTTATCACTGCTTGAATGGATCTATACCAAGGGTTAAATCTTGTCTCTTTTAAGTCCATGGCAAAACTTCCTTGGGCCTCAGCAGTGATGGGATTGCATCCTAAATTAACAGTCTCAAGAAGACTCTCCTTTGTAAAATATACTCAGTGCAGGAACGATTGTTTTGCTGTCAAAGTGGCAGTTAGCACCTTACCTCATTGCCATGTTCAACTCTTGTAATGCTAAATAAGTATATTCTACTCTCCTATCCAGTGTCTCTCCTGCTCCTTTAAAATGAATGAGGAGTATGAAAAAAAGATTTGAGAGCGCAATAGGATATATTAACATACAGGGTTAAACTTTCTGAGGATAAGGAATTTTTTTTGTCTCATCAGCAAGTTTAGCAGTTGCGAATTTCAGTGCATGAGGAAATGTCTTACATTCAAAGACTATTAACAGCTGTGAAATTAGTTTTGCAAACCTAAATATATAACTGCATATTTTATATGCTGTTATATAGCATGTGTGCATATATTCATGCAATTTTCTTGTAGTTTATGAAATTTGAGTGTACAGTTTCAGTGTGAACTTTCAGATTTCTTAATCATGAGGTCATTAAATGAAAGACATTACCATATGTAAATCTTGAATTTTGTGCAGTATAATAAGATGCCTCTTTGGAGTAACACTGAATTAAACCCAACAGATATACATGCATAAAAAGTTATTTGGAAGGTGTGGAATATAAACCGATTAAGAAAAAATGTTTTAATCGTGTCTGCCTTCAAACAGCTCTTAGATGGTTACAGTTTTATTTTTGTATTATGATTACAATAGTCTTTTTAGAGTATACACAACACATTCTACAGTGCCTCTTCAATTCATTCTTAGAAATTAACTGGGTTTTGTATTTGGAGATGAGTCATTTTGAGGCTGAGGCGCTCACCTTTCTGGGTTCAGTCCGTAGCTCTAATGTTTGAAAACATATAGCGTTATTGTCTCATACAAATCATGTTTCATCTGGTAATGAAACTCTCCAAAAGAAAGCGAATACATTACTTGGACGTCTTTGGAACATGAAAGCCTAGTACATGGCCAGCAGGCGTGCTGCTCGGAAACCTATGGGGTTATTCACATAATTGCAACTAAAGCCTCGCTTCTGTGCTCAGGAATCCTGACCTTCTCACTCAGATCTCAACACATGACTGAAATAATCTGTTTATCCAGCATACGTTCCTTTGTGAGGACCGGACAGAAATCAGCTACTGGGATTTATCTGCCATTTGTCGCAGAGTGTTGCTTCCTTTTAAGCGCTCCATTTCTAGTCCAGGGCCACGGAGGCATCTTAGCAATGCAAAGGGGTGATTAGAGGCACTTCTGCTGGAATGTATGCTGTAGTGCTTAATGAAATTAATTTAGCTTATGATGGGAGCACTGAGAGGCAGTGCTGGGCTTTGTCCTACTCACTGTCACTGTTTCCTGGTGTGACACTGGATGTGTCAGCAGTGACCTGCTCTTTGCTTTGGGCATGCACAGAGCTAGCAGGAGTTGGGGGAAGCTGGGAGTTTTCAGGTGCGCTTGAAGGTGTTTGTGTCCAGGAGAACCAAATCTTTAAAACCAGATCATTCTAGCGGGTATTATTGTAGCTGATATTTTTGTGTAAAGAGAATCATATCTGCTTGATTTAGCAGGAAAACTATTCTGATAAATAAGTGCTGTCTCCTTACCCCAAAATCAGGGACTGTGTCTATCCCAGACACATGAAAACAGAAACAAGAAGGCTTCTCAGAGCTTTCCTTAGTCTGTTGTCCTGCATCCCTCTGTCTAGAACACTGGAGCCAGTGTGGCTGAGCTGGGCAATTAGTCATTTGAGTCTGTAGTTATTTGGAATTGCATTTTTCAGGTTATGTCCTTCTTTTCTAATACATGCAGTAAAGCACTGATTACATGGACAAACTCTACAATAACAGTCTAAGCAGTGTATGAGCTATACAGAGGAACTGCCACTTGACTCCAAACAAAGTCATGTTTTAAGTTCATGAAAAGCAGGATTTTTTGAATGAAATAAGGTGGCGCCCAAAATCCACCCAGCTGTCAAAGCAGAAAGGTGTAGAATCAGGAAAATGCAGCCGAATTGAAAGCCTAGAAAAGTGGTAATAAAATGTTTCATTAAACAGAAAATAAGACATAAAAAAAAACACAACAGAAAAAGCTTTGCTTAAATGTCAGTGAAAACTTCTATTTCTTGTTGGTTTTTAAACTTCCCCCATCAGTTGAAAACTGAAACCCTTCAGTCATACAGAGATGTACTGCAGAGGAATCAGAAGCTGCAGCTGAACGGGTGATGCACTAGCAACTGTGAGATCGACCAGATTTTGACACCCATGTTTTTACTAGGTGCCATTTCACCAATAGTTTCTGCAGGTCTTTCAGTTGGACTGTGAAAGCAATCTTCTATAACAGGAAAGCCAGTGAATGTGAAAAACACTCTGCTCAGGTAGAGTGGCATTTGCAGCCCTTGCTCCCCAACAGAAGCTGCACTGAAGTGTTTATATAGCTGGTGTGCCTTGCCAAATTCAGCCTATTTCTTACACTCCTTCCTTCTTGCTATATTATATGGGGATCTAAGGTTATTCACATATATGCTGCACTCTGAAACTGCAAGGACGTGAGGGACTATGTGATCTCCTCAGGGCACCGTGGGTTTTGCTCTCAATAGTGGAGACTTCAGAGCCTCCAGTGCTGACTTCCAGAGAGAGCACGTACGCATGGGATGCTACAGGCTGCCTCTGTGATAAAATCACGGGTCCCTGCTGTGTTTCCAGCAGGTCTTCAAGAACTGAGCAGCTCTACCATTTGTGGGGTGCTTTGGGAGGTCACTTGGTGCTTTGGGAGGTCACCACTGCTCCAGGTTGAGTTTGGGCAGATGGGCAAAAGAGATCAAAGTAGGTGAGAAAGATAAGATTTTGTGCAATGGTTTACAGGATGGAGGTAGTTCATTTGCATTACACTTTAGAGAACTGGGTTCAGATTAGGTAATGAGTCTGCTGTGGTTTGTGTAATGCCAAGGTGGGCATAAAGTGGCTCAGCAAAATGCTGCAGTGACACACAAGTGGGTGCAGACCTTCCTATCCCCTTCCACTCACTGATCCTGCACTACCTTCCTGGGGTCACATTGTGGCGTGGCTCAAGTAATGCCACAGGAGAAGTATTTTCTTAAGCAAGTGTGTTACAAAGTGCTATTAAGGTAAAGGAGATAAAGTTGTCAGGCAGGGAGAGCTTGTGATGGCCAGGAGAAGGGAGAGGCAGTTGGGATCTCTGAACATCCCGTGGGTTTATTCTGTGGTTGTTTGCATTTTGTATTTGCGCTGTCCATGTTTGTGTAACCACAGATAACAGGTGACGTAATGAGACACATTAAGAGAACTTGTGAGCACACTGACCAAAAAACCCTAATATAATTTCATGTGAAAATGCAAAGGAAACCCCAGCTTTCTCTACTTGCAACCAGACCACAACAGGGTTCATCCAGTTCTCCCTGTTGTGTTTTCCTGGCATTAGTTCTCCCTTTGCTCTTAATCTCCTCATGCCATAACGCACCCCTACCCTGAGGTGAATCTGGGAAGATTAGACAGTGTTGGCAGGGTGTTTACATCCATAAATACAAGTTTGCCACACCAAGGAATGGGCAGAAAAGAAGCATTATCTGTCTCAAGGGCCTGCCACCTCTGAGAGGTAGCCCACCAAAACCGCTGCAGTTTTACCCGAGATGTGGTAGCACTAAAGTATTAATTTGCTGTTCTGCTTTCCAAGGCCTCCACTCTTTTTGCTGTAGTATTTTCAATTATTATTCCCACATTTGCAAAGTTTCAATTTGTGTGAATAGGCCATCTTGCTGCCATATCCAAATGGCAATGCCCAGTTAATGGAGTGGCAGAGGGAGCAAATGAGAGCCTGCAGAGGGAGATGGAAGTGTTACCGCAGGGGAAAACCAAGCTCCCTCTTTACAGGAATGTGGATGCACACAAACACATATGTAGGCAGCTTATGGCAGGATGGAAATGAAGGCTTGTAGTCTTTCAGTGGTCTCCTGCAGGCACAGCACAGTTAAGGAGGCTTAGTTTTGCAAGGCACACTAGTTAAAAAATAGACACTACATAGAACTAACTATCCTAAAGGCACAGCATCCTTCTCTCTAAACTGGAGAGATACAGATTCCATGGGTGGACTGTTCAGTGGATAAGGACCTGGCTGGATGGTCACATCCAGAGGGTAGTGGCGAATGGCTCGATGTCCAGATAGAGACCGGTGATGAGTGGTGTCCCTCAGGAGTCCGTATTGGAACCAGTACTATTTAATATCTTCATCAATGACATAGTGGGATCGAGTGCACGTGGAGGGCAGGGAGGTATTCCGGAGCAGCCAGCATAGCTTCACCAAGGGCAAGTCCTGCCTGACCAACCTCGCGGCCTTCCATGATGGAGTGACTACATCAGTGGACAAGGGAAGAGCTACGGATGTCATCTATCTGGACTTCTGTAAGGCCTTCGACGTGGTCCCCCACAGCATCCTTGTCTCTAAACTGGAGAGATATGGATTTGATGGGTGGACTGTTCGGTGGATAAAGAACTGGCTGGATGGTCACATCCAGAGGGTAGTGGTGAATGGCTCGATGTCCAGATGGAGACTGGTGACAGTTGGTGTCCCTCAGGAGTCCGTACTGGGACCAATACTTTTTAATATCTTCATCAACAATATAGATATTGGGATCAAGTGCACCCTCAGCAAGTTTGCAGATCACACCAAGCTGAGCGGTGCTGTTGACACACCTGAGGGATGGGATGTCATCCAGGGAGACCTGGACAGGCTGGAGAGGTGGGCCTGTGAGAACCTCATGAGGTTCAACANGAGTGCTGCATCCAGCTCTGGAGCCCTCAGCACAGAAAGGACATGGACCTGCTGGAGTGGGTCCAGAGGAGGGCCACAAAGATGATCAGGGGGCTGGAGCACCTCTGCTATGAAGACAGGCTGAGAGAGTTGGGGTTGTTCAGCCTGGAGGAGAGAAGGCTACAGGGAGACCTTATTGCAGCCTTCCAGTACTTAAAGGGGGACTATAGGAAAGATGGGGATGATCTTTTTAGCAAGGCCTGTTTTGATAGGACAAGGGGTAATTGTTTTAAACTAAAGGAGGGTAGGTTTAGACTGGATATAAGGAAGAAATTTTTTACAGTGAGGGTGGTGAGACACTGGCACAGGTTGCCCAGGGAGGTGGTAGATGCCCCATCCCTAGAAACATTCAAGGTCAGGTTGGATGGGGCTCTGAGCAACCTGCTCTAGTTGAAGATGTCCCTGCTCAGTGCAGGGGGGTTGGACTAGATGACCTCTAAAGGTCCCTTCTCACCTAAACCATTCTATGATTCTATGGCACATTTTCGACAGCAGAAGCTGTGAGATAAGGTATCATCCAGCTTATGGCTGTGATCTCCTCAGTGGTTACTCCAAGCCAAATCCCACATGCTGTTTGTGGGAGGCTTAGCACAGGGCAGGCAGGAGTGCAGGGGAGAGGTGATGAAGTCTCATCTTTGCTGTCTCCAGGTACCAGCTGGCTGAGGGCCAGCCCACTGCTGAGCCAAATGGGGGCTCTCCCAGCTGCTGGTGATGGAGGGCGGGCATGCACTGCTAACACACCCCACAGAACAAATTTTGTCCTATTCTTTAAATGTTAGCGATTTCTCCCATGTCCTTCTATAAGCTACTTGATACATTACCTCCTCCTGTGAAGATGTGTTACTTACTCTATGTATTTATGGTGATGCCCCGAGTAGGACAATGGGGTTGGTGAGAGAGCTTTTCCTCTGGCTGGACCTCAAGTTAGCCAGGTGTAAGGTGGCTACCATCCAGAAACTGTATTGCCATGGTAGCTGAGAGTCAGCGTGCGGTAGCCTAGGTACTGTGCTGTGCCAATTCAAGTCTGGGGCTGGAGCTGGTTCCCAGCCAGCCGGCAGGCAACACCAGGCTGGTGGCAAGGCAGGACAGGGGTCCTAGGTACTGACGGGGCCCCTGGGCTTGGTTCTGCACCATGCAAACACCCATGCCATAAATGAATAACAGCAGTTTTTTCTAGGTCTGAGATTTGTTTGTTTTTTCTTTGTCTTGGACAGTGAACCTGTACCTTGAGAAAATAAGTGAAATGTTTTTAATATCTATGCCACCAATGAGGCAAAGGCAGTGCATCTTATCTTAATCTATATTGTTTGGACTTTCGTTCAGTAAATCAGCTGAGAGAAAGAATACATTTCTTCTTTAAAGTCCCTTCCCCGCCCCTGCTGTACAAGTGTTACTTCCTGCCCTTGTGCTCTCTCAATAACGCTTCCCTTTCCTGTTTTGGTTATAAGCCTGTATAGAGACTCCTGGCTTGTCTCCCTGCCAAATTTGTCTTCTGCTCAGTAATAAGGTGAAATAGCCTATTTGGGTTTAGCCACACGTGCTGGACTTGAGGGTATACTTTTGCAGGGTTACCTGACCAGGTCTTCCTCAATGGCAGCCATGTAAGTATCTGGGGACTGTGCAGGATGGCAGGGAATTTGTTGACCAGGGTTAACGTGACTGGATGGGAAGGAGAGCGTGTATTGTCATAAACGCAGAAGGTCTGTGTTTTGATTATAGCCTCGCAGGATAATTTATAATTGTATAAAATGGTAATTAAGCTTTTATGGCAATGCTACATTAATATGCATCCCCTGGCAGTGAGGGAGAGGCTGACTTGATGGAGCAAGCCTCCTTCATTCCTGGTCTGCCTCCATTGACTCCAGGGGAATTGTCACAGGTTTATTTGCATTTCTCTGGGATTGAAGGGAACCAAGGCAAAGCAATGCCAGCTTTAATGAAAGACCTTTAAGTTGATTTCCTGTATTCACTTAAGAGTCTGCCTCTCCTGATTATTAGTTATGTTTACGATCTTTCAAAGCCTTTGTATAAGGTATTGTTCTCTTGAAATATGGATATGGCTGGCCTGTGAGTGAGACCCTCAGTCATGTATTTTCACTTGACAGTTCAGTTTTGGGTTTTGCATAATGCATATTTTATACAATTAGTTACTTCTTGTTTTTATTTCTGTAATTTAAGGGTGAAGGGAAATGGTTTATATGAATAGCAACCTGATCTAGTCAAGTTGCTTTTTTACTGTTTTTAACTAATTGGGTTCATAGTGTTTTCCCAGGCCATTTAGTTGATTTATTTTTAGGAACTTCTAAACATCTGCTTGATATTTATTTTTAGGAACTCCCAAAGTGTCTCTTCAAGGTGGTATGCAAAATCTGAAAGTGAACCACACTTCACTGCAGAAAGAAATGTTGCATGAATTAAAGCATTAACAGAGCAATGGAGTTTCTCCATCAGGAGACAGCAGTGACCTAACATTGTTGGAGCAGGTGGAAGCTGAAGGGAAAGTTTCCTGGCACACAGCATGGCTTTGGGAGTCTGGCTGCCTGGCAGTGATGGCACTTCTCTGAATCACTACACTTCCGCTGTGAAGTGCCTGTTGCAAAAAAGCAGTTCTCTTAAAGCATTTTTTTAAGATGTTGAGTTGAGATACTGATGACTGGAGTTCCCCTTAGAATCATTTAGATTCTTACACTTCGGTTTGCAAAACCTACCAGAAAAGTGATGGGTTAAAATTAACTCCACCACGTAGTTTCAAAATCTCAGCAACATAAACCAAGCAGATGTGCTGGCTTACAAGGGCATCAATCTGCAGCCGCTCTGCTGGCCCTAAATCTCCACAGATTGGCAGATGTGCTATTTAAGTGCTGCAGCGGACACCGAGAGGTCAGGGCTTTCCACGGTCATTCACTGGGGGTGCTGAGGACTGAGCTGCTTTGGACTGACAGTCAGGCTCAGGTGGAGCAACTCATCTGCTGCGTTATTGTTTTGCATGCTTTATTTATTTTTTGTATTTCTACTCACTTCTTCCATGCTCAAGAGCACTGAGGGGTGAGAGAAGGTTATGCAAGTTTCTCTGGTCATGCCAGGATTGCATGCATGTTCCCAAATTTAGCAACTCATCTCCTGAAGTTCTGGCTTAGTGTGAGATCTGGGCGCCTCATAAACTGTCTCTTTTTTGGTTTCCAGCTGAAGTGTCTGCAATGGATGTCTGCAACAGGTACTGGACATGGCAATTCCCACTGGGTATGCAAATGTAATAAGGGAGAATTCAAAATTTATGTCTCATTGCTAGCAGAAAGAAGAGTAACTCTTAAATACTCTTCCTTCTGCAGGTGAACTGGTGTTCATCTTACTCTTGTTAACGCTGCAGGTAGCAGTATTTCTATTTCCTGCTCTGTAAAATATGTATTTATCTTGCAGGTGTGTCATGACTTTATTTAACAGAGTCAGTCTTTTTGAGAGCCACTTATGAAGGAGGTTTTGTATTTGTACTATTTTCTTTTAATTATATAATATTAAATTGTTTAGATGCTGGAGTTTTAACATTGGAGAAAGGTGATGGCCAGGCACCTGCAGCAGATGCTCAGTGCAAAAGGCTCATCTCCCACTGGTGATGCAGCCAAAGCCCAGCACCAAAGGCAGATCTTCCATGTGTAAACACGAGCTAAGCAGGAGACCAAAAAATAGCAGCTCCCCTGGGAACTGGGTTTCATTTCAGGCTGACTGAGGCAAGGGCAACACCATCATGGAGGTGTCTGCACACGCAGGCAGCCAGGAGTGCAAACTGAGGACTTCTGACCACTGGGTCCATGGGTTGGTTTTTCAAGGGGTCCCAGGAAATGGGACTCAGAAGAGCAAATGGAGATAGTCTTTGTGACACCTCAATATTATATATGAAACTGTGACTGCTATTTTTCTAAGTGTCTGCTAGAAAACATTCAGGCATCTGCATGTCACTGAGGATTAAAAGTTCCTATCTGAATGCAAAGTCCCTATGGGTTTCCACTGTCCTTTAGTGTGATCAAGTGGCTAAATGCTGTTCTTTAACTATGAGGTTTTACTGCATTGCTGAGGAAATAAGTTCTTCAGTGCTCTGGGACAGAGGTAGGGTGAACGATGGTGACACTGACTGTCCTGTGAGTTTGGTTGCAGAGGGAAGTAGGCTTTGAAAAAAGAGGTCCCAGAAGGAGTCACAAGCATGGCTGATGTGTGTTGGAGAAATGAGTTTCCCAATGAGAGATGGGGTCATGAGCAAAGCTGCTGGTGAATCTCTGGTGGGAAGCCTGGAGAACCACTGCACTACAGCAGGTTTTATCTGTAATGAGCTCAGATCTCGGACACGGTCTATATGAGCCCAGATGACCTGACTGACTTGTGTTCTTTTTGTTCTGTAAATCCAGTTGTCTGAGAGAAATGTCCACCTGCTTCTATAAAGCTTACTACTGAAACACTTTCCCTGCATCCCAGTTGTTATTATATTTGTTGTAGTGGAACCAATTAAAATGTTTAGCAAATTAGTCCATTAGAATTTGAAGTACACTTTGAATGCTGCAAGAACATGACTTGTAGCTTACTAACGTTGAGTTTAACACAGATACGTATCACACAGACCACACATCTCCATGTACAGGATTTTGTATTTATGTTAGCTGTTTAAGCTGACCAAGAGCATTCTGTCAGCTTCTTGAATCAGCATCGGCATCTATTTCTTGCATGTCAGGTTTCACCACGCAGCTGTGACTTCCTGTAGGCAGACTCAGTGGACAAGTAGAGTGAGATGTATTAAAAGGCTTGTGAGTTATCTTGCACGTTCTGTGTGCTGAGGGTTCATTCCCAGGTAGGACAAGCCTTGGGCAAAGTAGTATTAATAATTTCTGAAACCAATAAGGAAGGTTAGGTCAGTCCAAAATAATTTTTAATTATTAATCATTTATAGTGCACGGAGGGGGGAAATGGATGGGAAACAGAAATTAAAAATAAGGTAAAAGTTTGTGAAAGTAGCTGTTAGTATTTCCTAAGAATAGCAGAAGACAGCTCATTTGAAGGTGAGAGAATCATAAGCAGCTTGAAACAAGATAGGTCTGTAATAAGTTCAAAGCATGATAGCTTGATTTCTGTCAGGGGAGCTTTCACAGTTTATGCTAAGTAAATTTCTGCCCCAGAGACAGTTGTGTCTGTAAATATAAGGTATAGTGAAGTCTCCTGGTCCAGCTGGCATGCTGGATTAGAGCCCACAGAATTAGGGGTTTAACCCTGAAGTTGGTTAGTTGCTGTCATTTGTTACACCTTTTGTAAGCATGAGTTGGTGACCTTCCAAAAGCTGTACGACACTGCTGTGACTCTAGAAGAAAGTATTTTAAACCTCTCCTGTTGCCCTCTGGGTGGGCTGGTGCTGAACAGGGGGTCTGGGGTAGGGCTGGGATAACCCTGTGCCACAGCAGGCTCTGCTCAGGGTGACTGTTCAGAGGTGGGTTCAGCGTCTCAGTACCACACTCTGCAAAAGTTTTATTCATAAGAAGATACTTTGTAAGTAGAGAAAACAGGTTGATGAAGGAGCACTGCATCTTGGCTTCTTAACTTTTCTCAGTCTGGGACAATAGAGGAAAGTCTTGGAGACCCTTCAGGCCTCTCTACCAAAGGCTTGTCCCCAAACATTATGATTTACTCCCTTTTTTTTCTGTTGATTCACTATTCCACGTCTTTTGTGGTTCCATCCTGAGCTTTTTGCTTGTGTATTTGGATAACGCACTAGGCTAGGCAGAGTGAAGCAGGAGGACTTTTCCCCGAGCCATGGCTCCCCCACTCCCAACCTCCACAGCCATTTCTGTCATTTCATTTCCCCCTATATTTCCTCTTCCTATTTAATTACTTGCAGTAAGCCAGGTAATGTCAAGCAGCCCCATTAAGTCTCATGTGATAATTCACAAAACATGCAGATACTTTCCCTAAGATTTCCTGTGTTATCTTTTCCATACTCCTTTGTGCTTCTTTTTTGGCTATGAGACCTTGGTAATCATAATTTTACTAAAAGCCAGGAAGAAAGGGCTGCATTTTTCAAGTTCTGCACAGATGGAAGAGGAGAGACATTTCTGGATGAAGTTGCTTCATTGCAGCACTGTCTCAAAGTGCAGCCTCACTGTTTCCCCCCAGCTGCTCTCCCCAGATGCAGTCGTCTCTGTACCTTAACTGGTACCTTTATGATTGATGTGACCCATTTGGGGCTGGAAGTGCTGCTGACACTGTAGCTAGCAAATCAAGGAGGATACAGCAAATCTGTGAGGCCAGCCCAAGCATGCCATGCAGCCCAGGCGCTGTACTTAGCTGCTGCCCATTCTCACTGGGGCTGGGTAAGAAGGGTCAACTTTCAAGAAGGGTTAACTCCAAATTAGCTAATCTGCTAATTTGTGAAGACAAAATCCTAAACAAAGAGATGGAAGGCAGTGGGTCAAAATGGGTTACACAAAATGAAGCAAACAGTATTGCCCGCAAACATATATATTTTTTAATCTATAGTATTGTAATATTGAAACAATATTCTATAAATCTCAACAGTGAATGCTGGATTTGAGGTACCAGCTGTGAACGAAGGATTTCCCAGTGCAGTCTGCTTCTGTCAGATATGAAGTTAAGCAGATTTGCTTTAACGTCAGGCAAACAAGTGGTCCTGGTGCAGAGGTTTGCCATCACACAGTTATAAAGCACTGAGGAGAAAATGTTTTCAGAATAGATAGGGGTGGATATTAGTATTTGGGTGGGTCTAAAGGGGTCCCTAGGAAGAACCCCTTCCCCTCCACATATAAATACGATGTCTCAAATCTGCCCTAGAGCATAATGCAGCCCATTGGAGTAGATGTTATGCACAAATGTGAACGATGTTGTAATTAAGACCCCTCCATGATGCAATTTTTGTCTTTTTTGCACATAATTGCCTATGATGGAAACCCAGTGGATGAGTCTGATGACTTGCATGTTAATATAACATAAAAAATCAATAGGGGAATTAGTAATATTTGGAAAGGGATGTGAAACGATGAATCTTCTCCAACACATACCCATTTTTCAGTAACTTTTGTGTATTCTTAGCAAGATAAGGCAAGTTCTAGAAGCTACACTCATGACTTTGTGTATAAATACTGATATCTGCCAGACTCTTCTCATGGAGAAGGAATGCGACTGCACAATAGTGCGACTAAAACCCATATTTATTACCTGTTATGTGTAGTTGACATAAGTATCAATGGTGTATGGTCCCAAAAACAACAGAAAATTTTGCTGGAGCTTCATGAAACCAGTTTTGCTTGATTTACATTTAAAGTAATGGACTCCACAGAGGGTAATAGAGAAGGTCTCACTGAC